>CM035168.1:57908566-58033132 GCA_020205615.1 Panax quinquefolius
TAAGTACTTCAATTTATTCCTAATCGATTAGGAAGAAAAATTAGTTAATGAAGTTTAATTAGGGTAATGTGGTTGTTGACTTTTTACAACATACGTAATTCCAATAGTTGGAGAGTACTTTTTTTCTATATAGAGATAGAAAACTAGGTTTGGCCAATCACCCATTTTCAATCCTTATTATTCCTCGTGGATCACCCCAGAGGCTCGGGTAAGCTAACGTTGATTAAAGGAAGGAATCGAAACCCTATGTGGATTCAAGTTGAATGCGAAGGATTTGGAGGTGAACTTGCACCGAGGTAGCTCGATTCAAGGGTATGATTTATTCTTTATCTTTTCGCTTAATTAATAATCATGCATAAAGGGTGATCCGTATATGGTTTGTAAAATTTTAAACTCGATTTTAAACGTTTCCGCACTTTTATGCAATTTGATTGCGCGTCTTGAATATTACAAACCTAACAAAGATACATTCCTTTAATCTCCACTTTCGCCGCATTGTATCACTTTTTACTCACAATTTCTAACCACTTTAAAGGTTTATCGATTTCTTCTCTCGCTCAATCTACATACACGCATGCAAGTCTAAACCTAGTACACGCCAAGTCTTTAATAGTATTCAATATAGTACACCGAGTGATTTCCTACAAACAACCAACAAATTGGTTTCGTCTTCGCCACACTCGCTTTCAAAGGAGTTAGATCTAGCATTAATTCATATATACCTCCGCCCTCCAAGGAATTGTTTAGCCCATTCTATACATCAACCATTAAAGAGTACGACGGTAATCGCTTTAGACCTCGTACATACTCATACATACACCCAAGAAATTGGTGATTATCAATGATATTTTAATGTCATTTATCTTTACTATTACAAAATAATTTCACATAAATTATTTAATATCAATAGATAATTTTATCCATCTTCTTACTAATTGATTCTCACAATTTATAACAAATATATAATAATGATATATATTCATTAAATACAACATCACTTATTATATAGCTCATATTACCCTATATAACACAATTCCACATACTGTAACACATTTATATATATTTTAATTGAAACCTTCATACGCCTTTAAGAATTTTATTCATTAAAGTCTTATTTTAATATTTTTGAAAGTTCTAGTTCTTACAGTAAATCCCTCCGCCATGTAGATAACTTTAATTGCTTACTTTTTATACAAGACATTAGCAGCTTATTTTATCAAGACATGCTAACACATTTGTTCGATTAAACATTTATATATTAAGTGAAAGCATATTTATTTTAGGACTCGAATTTAGATGTGCCTGTATTTGTGCCGAAGGAGGTGCCTTTTCTTCAAAAGGATCGTAACTTTGATGCAAAGTTGGACTCAAACTTGATGGGAATACAAGAGGACATTGAGACACCTCAGAGATTAAGGAATGGGTCATGACAAACCTAAACCCAACCTCGATCAAACAACTTCTTTCAATCTTGGAACCTTAGAAAGCCCTAAGCTTAATCTAGATTGGTTCTGACTCTAACCCCAAACCAACAGAATGACATGGTTGTACTATTAACCCAATTCCAAGATGTGTTTGCATGGTCTCATGAAGACATGGTGGGTTTGTTTATCGACATCATTCCTTCATCGCCTTCCTATTAAAGAAGGATTTAAGACAACAAAGTAAGCTCAAGCGATTAAAACCCGAGAGGAGTTTAAAAGTAAAGGAAGAGATTGTGAAACAATTTCAAGCTTTTATCATTATCATGGTGTCTACATATCCTAATGGATATCCAACATTGTTCTGCGTGCCTAAACCAGAGGAAAGGTGCGAGTTTCATGGATTATCTGGATCTCGGAACAAAGCTCATTTTAAAGATAGTTTTCTGCGTGCTTCTTTATCCACATTCTCATTGACAACATCGTTTCAATACTAAGACGCATTCCTTTGTCGATTAAGTCATGGGTACCATCAAATTATGGTCAGCCGTTTTGGTAAAATCTATATATCTATCAACACGCAAGTATACGTGGGTCAACAAGTAATAAAGTGATGAGTAGAGTATCATTCCCACAAAGACAAATTAGTAAGAGACTTAACCTCACAATTACCAATTTCTTATTAATCCTAATTTTATTAAACTATCCAATTCAACGATTAAAATTATAGAAACTAAATTAAGAAATAAATAAACTACCACAAAATAATCACAAATATCAAAATCCGGAATTTTAAACAATTAATGGAGAATTAGACTTATGATTTCACCCTAAGCTTCACTCGATTTCTACACCTTATTTCTAATTTAAAGCACTATCCCGCTTATTAATCAAGAACACGAATGTAATAATAACCACCTCTAAATGCACTAATACTATATTAACTTAAATCCACAAATTAGATAGAAACAAGTGAAACACCTTAATTAACTAACTCGCTATATCTCTATGTGAATTACAATTAAAGAAGGTTGAAGATTAAGTTCTCTATTCGACACGCGATGTCAACATATCTCTATCTCGACATTCATCAAGATTCTACTATTCACAAAATACATGAACACACGCCATATTAACTAAGTCTAGATTCAATATCTCTCTCGATTCCATACAATCCACAAAGAATTGTTGATCATGCAATCTATAAATTCAAGCTCAAATTAATATAGATAAACTAGAAATAGCTTATTGAACCTGAAATCAAGGTTTACAAAATCATCGATTCACTTAAGGATCCATCATATGCCCAAAAAGTGAATTAGTTCATCATAAATGAAATAAGTACTCAATAAATTAAAGATAACATTCTTTCAATTACAAATAATAGTCTAAGAAGAAGAATATTGAAAATACCCTTCACATAGCCTAATTGCAATTACCTCAAAATCTCTCAAAATCTTCTTCCAATGCTTCAAGCCATGAAAAACTCGGAATCGATTCAGTAATATGCCTCAGGTCCTATTTAATTCGTTGTTAATGGAGTAATAGATGTCCAACACACAAGTCCCAAATCGAAATTCTCCACTAATTAGAGTCCATAAGCTATTCAAATGCTCAAAATCGTATCCCAAAGAAAGTTCTAAACACAACAGAGACTTCATCACGGCCGAGACCCCCAATTCCTGGGGGTCTGGTTTATATTGAGCTCAGCCTGGACGGGCACCCATTCTACTAAAGTCTTTTGAAGATTTTTTCGGCCCCACGGGGGGTCTATTTCATTGAAAGTGACTTTGCTTTTATGAATTCTTCAAGAAATGCTCCTAATCGACTCCAAATCTTGTTAAATGCCACATCAACCACCTTACACATAAAAAGAACACAAAACAAATAAAACGAATATGAACACAAGAAAATAGCAACAATTGCACAAAATGGACAACGATTCGTGGATATTAAATCCACTTATCACCGTTGAGGAAGACCGTGGAGAAAACCGCTTTCATCACACCTCGGGGAACATTCTATTACGTACGGTTGTCATTCGCATTTCATCAATGTCGGGTAACCTACCAAATGAGCCATGATGGCTCTCTTCCATAATTTAATGCACAAAAAGATAGAGATCTACGGATGACATCATTGTCAAATCTCAAGGAGGAAGACCACTTAGACCATCTCAAAAGCTATTCAACAAAGTTGTGTAAATATAACTTGAAGTTGAATCCACCAAGTGCACCTTCGTGTCAAATCGCAAGTTGTTAGGGTTTTCTAGTTAGCCACAAAGGATCGAAATGATCCCACCAAAATCTAAAGCTATTAAGGAAATGCTCATTCCTCAAACAGAAGGAAATACAGGATTTTTTGAAGAGTCAACTTCATTAAGGTGTTTATTTCTCAACTCACAAAGAATCAGGAGCCCATCTTTAAGTTGTTAAGGAAGAACTCCTCCATGAAATGGAACTATGAGTGTCGTAAAGCCTTCCTTACAATTAAAAGCACCGGGTTAACGCCCTATTTTGGTACCTCCAAGGGATGATGTTCCCTATTCATGTACCGCCCATTAATGACAATGCCATAATCGATTCTCGGGGCAAAAAGACAATAGAGGCTAAGAACGAGCTATCTATTACCTCGTAAAGAAAGATTTAGCAAAGAAATAACATAAGTACACTCGATTGAGAAGACTTGTGTGCTTTTAGCATCGCTTCCATAAGGTTACAACATTACCTCCATGGCCACACAACCTATCTCATATCTCGCGTGGATCCTCTCAAGTATGTGTTCAAGAAGCCCATACCAATCACGCATCCGTCTGTGATGGTAGTTGATCCCGCAGCAATTTGATATAGTCTATGTGATGCAAAAGTCTATCAAAGGTCAAGGAATCATGGATCAACCGGGTCGCCTTCACCGTAGGGATAACAAACCCTTGGAAACATATTTCCTCGATAAAGGGGTATTGGTAGTTCAAAGAATACCATCAAGGCGATGCATGCGATACATTGAAAAATGTATTTCGATGGAGTCGTTAATACGTAAGGCTTTGAGCCGAGGCTTCTAGAATCCCAGACGGGAGAAGTATCCCGTCAGCCCACAAATTGCAGCTTGTCGAACACCAACAACACAAATTGAGTACGAAGGTCAGATCATGGGCTAAAACTTACGGTCAATCAAGCATCAAAGCGTTAACTATTCGGGGATTTTGAATTGGTAATCAAACAATCCACATGAATCTATTAAACCAAGGAACTACTTTTGTCGCCTTTACCATTGGCAAGTTTTACAAATGGCTTTCATGTCAAGAAATCTCTTCTACACATTCTTCATAATAGAACAATTTTGTGGATGCACTAGCAACATTGGCCTCCTCGATTCACATATCCGATATGGAAAACATGTTAAACATCACATTTCATTTCCGCAAAAGGCCCCATCTTATGGGGAACTATGTTGAAGAAGTATCTGATGAGCTACCTCCCATCCACAACCCTTGGTATCAACATATCAAGGAGTATCTACGAGATGGATCTACACCCACTTAAGTAACTCGGGTTGAAAAGAGGCGTATCCATCCACTTGCTATGACATTCTACCCGAGCTGAGATGCACTATACAAAAGAGATGCAGGATTAGGTCTCCTCGTGATATCCGGACAAAGATTAAGTTTAGAGGCTCATGGATAAGATCCATGGTAGGAGTATGTGGCCCACACATGAGTGGACCTCTACTTGTTAAGAAGATCCTCGAGCATGGCATTATCTGGGTTTACGCCAAAGATGACCGTGGATGATCACGCCAGAGGTGCTATCAATGCCAAATTCACGGGAATGCTATCCACGCCTCCAAGGAACTCAACAATACGAGTTCGCCATGGGTTCTTTTCAATGTGGGGAATGGACTTGATCAAAGCCCATCTAGCCCAAAGCCAAGAATGGACATCAATTTATATTCACTATGATCGACTACTTCACCAAACGGGTGAAGCGTTTTAATTCCTCAGGTTACCAAAGAAGTCATCATTGCTTTCATCGAAACAATATCGCCTCGTCGATATGGACAACCGATTTCATTGTGTCGTATACAATGTTAAGAACCTTAACAACAAAATGATGGAGGAGTTATATAGTAAATTCCACATCAAACACCTTAACTCCGCCATCTACCTGGCCCAAAGATGAATGGTGCGCTGAAGCGGCTAATAAAAAACATCAAGAAGATCGCAGACAAAAAATGTCACAATCACAAAGGATGGCCCGACCTCTCGCCTCCGACTTTATTAGCCTATAGAACTTCAATGCGCATTTCCACCGGGAAACCCCCCTACTCATTAGCCTATGGATGGAAGTAGTGCTCCCTATGAGGTGGAAATGGAATCCTCGTGAGTGTTGATGGATGCTCGCTTGATGAAGACCTATGGGTACAAGATGTATCACCAATTGTCTTTGATAGATTTAAAGGCTTAATCATGCTATCTTCCATGGTCAAGAGACAAGAAAGGATCGCACGATCCTACAATAAAAAGTCCTGGGTCAGCAAAGTAGCTCAAACAATACGACTTGGTTTTAAAGAAGATCATCGACAACCAAGATCAATCCAAGGAGAAATTCGCCCTAACCGGGAGGGCACGCTTGTTGTCAAGGAAGTATTGATAGGAGGTGCTCGCATCATCACGTGAAACGGATGGCGATGAATTTCCACAGCTTATCAGCTTGGATACAGTGAAATGGTACTTTGTCTGAGGTTTCCATCAAGCAAACATCCTGGTTTTTGGATCATCAAATCACCAGTCATTCCAATTTTCTAACCCTTTTTACATACTTTTCTGCCCCTCAGGGAAACATACATTTCAAACCAGTAGCCTGGTTTCACCTCATTTCAAATATTCCATACAATTTCTGCTATCCTGAAGATGGGATTAGACCTTTCACATCTCGCCGCTTATCCCAAGACGGATTAAACTTATATACGCCATAGCTTGTCCCCAAGACGGATCAAACTTTTTTCCACATTCGCAGCTTGTCCCAATTATGGGATCAAAATTTCTTTCCCCATAAGATAGCATGGACATAGGATTTATACTTCTTCGGCCATAATTCATCCCGAGGGGCTTAACTACGCCGACCGATCTCCCCCGACATGTGAGTACGAGGCAACCATATTCTATATGGCCTTACGTTAATATATACAAAAATACAAAATATTTATTCCCTTTCTACAAAAAACAAAACAACAAAACACTTCAACACCCTTCATCATCAATAAAACTTCTACACCCATCCGCTTTCACATTTAAGGTTGAACATCTTACACCGTGTTCAACTACACGCAGACCGATCTCCTCTTCAATAGAGTACGAGGCAGCCATTTATGGTTTGGCCTAACCCCTACAAGAACAAAAATACTTGTCACACTAAGATCTGGGATCAAACTTCAATCCACCACATTTCATCGGCTTCAAACCAAAGGGATGGAATTACACAACCTCTCCTCATCAATTGGAGATTCGATGACCATCTAAGCGGAAGTTGTGCCTCAAAGAGCAACACCAATCCATAAGAGATGGAATTAACTAGGCTTCTCACAAATAGAAGTACTGGTGTCAATCTTAGAGAGGAAAAGCCACACTCCTCTCCACATTTCCATATAGAAACTAGTCCCAAGACACCAAAGATGGTAGGGATACATACAGATTAATGATCCATTCTGAAAGATCCTACGATGGCTCAATTTCCACATATCAAGGATAAGTTCAGAATGCATCAAGATCACAAGCCTTGAAGAAACAAGAAAATATCAAGCAAGTATCAAGGCACAACTGAAAGGGAAGTAAATCAAAATATATTTCTCTGCCATATATAATATTGTTTGATATATACAATATGTATTGTACATGACAAAATGGCTAAGCTAGTCTATGCAAGAAAAATACAAAGCTATCTACGGATCTATGTGTATGCAGATAATGAGATCTAACATAGCATCCTTCTCTGAAGAAGGAGGTAACGCGACAAGCTCCCCGCCAGCAAAGGGTATGTATACGAAGCCAGCAGATCCGAGGCTAATCGCATGGTGGCATGATGCTCATCAATATATGCACTCACGCTTGTGAAGGATGCCGGTCGACGGGATCTCACCGGCATCGTTTCACGATCGCCACATTTCAGTGCAGATAGATAAAGATCCCGCTTCCACAATCAATGCATCTCGGGCCGATCTAGCCTCATCTCTCCATAATGTAGAGACGCCCTCCCATCAAGAGCTATCAACATCGAGGCCCTAGCCCGATCTCTCTCATAGGTCATAAAATGTAGACTCGCCCAGACATCAGGCCGAATGTGAATGACAAGAGCACTAGTAAGGGGAGAATCCATCACAAATGTTGGCAACCCAAAGAAGCCAAATCCTCCTCAACGGGAAAATCAACCTCCTCTATAGCTCCTCATCATCGTAATCCGCACCCTCGCAGAATGTGGATACTACAGCCAGCCAATGCAGCTCTCGCCTCCATCCATACGTAATACTCGCAAAACAACTCTGGATGGTCGAGCAGAAAACTCGAGATAGCTCGTTGATCCCAACAGCATACAACCTAGATCTCCGTCTCCGCTGATAAATGCCGAGAAGCAAAGCATCGACTCGATACCCTCAAAAGGATGAAAATCTCGAACTGGTCAAACCGACACATCACGCCCAGCTGGGTGGTAAGTAATCATGCCTCAAACCAAGCTTAGTGGAAGATAATCCATGCCTTGAGTATGAGTAATGAAGTGTAGGTGAGCTAAGCTTTGACACAAAGAATATAGCTTAATGGATCTCCAACCCGCCAGAAAGCTAACCAAGATGCATCATCCAGACACTCCACAAAGTCGAAAGGAGTACGTATATGGCTATATCATAGGTGAAACAATACCCATGCCGCCTAAAAGTGCCAATCGGTCTCTGCGTGACATAAACCACACATACAAAGATGGCCGAAGCCGTTCAGAACACTCCCTCACGGATAAGTGCAAAAGTATGTAGTCGACTCGTAGTCTCGCTATGATCATCCAGATGATGGTGCGACCTCCCCGAGAGCTCTTATTGCAATAATGATGCTAACGTCCAACTCATCCATGTATCGCGGGTATGTAGAAATACGACAAGACGCATAATAGTAGTACATCTACTCGCCAAACGCCAATGATCCTCCTCCAGTGGTGAAATCCCCAAAATGTCATGCATAACTATCCTCGAGCCAAATCACAAACGTAAAACGCTGGTATATAACGTGGACAAATGTGATCTCATCCTCGCACTCACTCTACGCCAAGCCGTTGAGAGTCATGAATCGGCCGACTCATGTCTACAAGAGCTATATGCACACAAGGTCCGCCCAAAGGCATCATCATCAAACGCATACCCTCAGAGTAAGAGTTAACTCCGGGTCCCAAATCGTAAAACCCGCCTCCGATACCCAAAGGTTCCAAAGATACCCTCCACTAAACTCGTGGGAACTCGAAACATCAACTGTGGTCATAAGATGATGCAACAAATGATTTACAAATATCCTCGTCTCGATGTCGACATGCTATCATACCACGATCAAGATACCGATGCCACCAAAGATGATGGGGTACGATCAATACGCCTTAATCACAAAGAAGACATCTCAGATGGGCCGGTCATAAGACCATCAAAGGATCAATGTCAATATCTCTAGACATACATACATATGCATAATATAATAACATGCATGATACAATAGATGGCAATATGATATAGGAATAGCAAACTGCATATACATTCCTAAGTATATCATCATCTAATACATCTCTCAGACCTAAAATATAGGAATGGGGCAAAACCGCCTCTACAACTAATATAGCCTATCAAAAGATATAACGAGAATGGGGCGGTTACCCAATGACTAATGAGGCCTATCAAAAGAGATAACGAGAATATGCATCGAAGAAGTCAATGGTATCGATGTTCACATCACAATCCTTTTCCACCGATGTAACTCCTCCCGAGTCACTAGATCTCTATTTACGTGGATGTCGTGCCTATACAAGGGAGGATCTACACCCGCAAATCCATACGGGTCACCCGAGGGGCCGCCCGAGCGGAAGGATCAAAAGTGTTCCGCCTCGAAGTTTACATCAAGACATCAAGCATTTACAATCCTAACATCATAAGTTTCCCAAAATCAACAAGAACATCAATTAATTGTGGTTAAACAAGCTAACTCGCGAATCGACAAGAAATCGGGTCTCGATGAAGAATATGTTTAAGAACACCTATAGCGATTTATTCTATCGCTATAGGCCCTTTTAGTGACACTTATTTTCGTAAAATTAATTATTTTAATAAATAATTATAGAAAATAGTTTTTAATTATTAAAAATACATAATAAATTTCTAAAAATTATTTTAAAGCTTGAAAATTAGTTTTTAATTATTTTCAATATATTTCATTAATATTTAGTTTTTTTGAATATTAATGGTATTTAATTTATTTAATTATAATATTAAATAAATTACTTAAAATGATTTTAATACTTAAAAAATCATTTAAAATTATATTATGGTATAAGAAAATATTTTAAGTTATTTTTTAATGACTTTTCATATTTCAGGATGAATTTCATTAATAAATTAATATTAATGGAAATATAGCCCTCGGCTCGAGCACTCCACCGAACTCCCAACAAGAACTGACTAAAGTAGGGTAATATCCGCATCATACAAGGCAATCGGATCCCTCCAAACCCCATACCGTGATAAATACTAATCCATCTAGGCCATCATCACCTCACGCCCAAAGAATGGAGTGACTTAGTCCGTGAAACCACCACTCGCATAATGTCCCGAGGTAGCCCTGTGGACAACGACGGGAAGAATGGAAAAGAACATCCCAATCCCTCTGTACCATATACAATCGCTTCTATAGTCATCGTGGCAAAGATGATACATAGAGTGAATGCTAAACCAATTCCCTCGAGGTCGCGGTAAAGTTGGGAACCTACATCAAATGCAGATCAACATCGTAACCCTTTACTCCTCATCATCAGGAAACAAGGAAGATTAAGATCTAACTTTATACTCGCTTCAAGGCAAGGTGTAGATCAAGGATGTCGACTCAAGTAGCCCGTAAGCCCGGGTTCGCCACTTGAATATTTTGGAAAATCCCTACGGGGAACACGCATAACAGAAAAGGAACCTCAACCAAGACATCCTCCTCCTCGCCCCTCGACATCCCGCACTTCAACCCGGATAGAACGATCACCGCTTCCACCAAACGCATTTAGGCTATATAATGTAATCCGGTCAAGGCACTTTAAAAGCCCTTCTCCGCATACACCGTAAGTGGTCCTCATGAACTACTCTACCGATCCAGATCCATAAAATTTGGACAATAAATCCCCAAATCACCTCGTAAAGGGTGTGGTAAATTCTTACCCGGAGCTTTTCAAAAGGCATTTTACGATTATACATGCATGCATGCATTATTTTAACATACGCCTACAAAGAGAGTTAAAATGCATGACTACCCAATGCCTACATTTTGGAAAAATTTTGTCATAGCCCCTTTGTAAATGGGGACAATCCACATGCACACAGCACGACTAGTCGGGCCATTCAAGAACACACCTATCCATAGTCATATACATCCTACATGCATTAATACATTACAGTAAAAAATCCATAAGTGTAGTCTATTTACCAAGATTATTTTTCTTTTCTACCTTTACTCATTTGTCCTCAAATAAGATAAGAAATGACAGTAAAAGGTGCCAGCTTTGATTGTTTCAAAAGTAAAATTTTTCACATCATTATGTTCAAAGATTGTTTAATACTAACATTTATCGTGGTTGAATATTTTTATAAAGTCATATCAAGATGCATATTCACTACTATGTGTCTAAGTGCATTTCATGTGATAAATCACTTTTCAGTGGATAGAAACTGGAAAAGAATACATGCATATGTTACCGTAATGTTGAAAACACTTCAGACAAAGGGCGTAACGTGCGTAAAGTCTCCTAACTCAAAGAAGTTTCAAGAAGAGCTCTCTGATTTCCTTCATGACGGCTTAAAAGTGATTTATGAAAGCAACCCAGATACCTTTCATACACGCCGATCGGGTCAGCAGTCCACTTCATGGTACGCACATCGGTATCTACTTGCACTCTACATGGGGTCCACACCTTGGCTCACCATTTTAAGTTGCAAAGGAGGTCTCACATGTCAAAAAGGCCAAATCAGGAATAAAAACACTACGCGATTGAGCGGAATAGCCTGAAATCTTGGTTTTCTTGGGCCAAACTCTGGCTCCGCACATCACTCATTGGTATTCGCCTGAGTATAAGGTACACTATACCAATGAGCTCAACTTTTTCAAATCATGCTCGACAATACCTCACAAAGGTCCGATACAGCCAAACACATAGACGTAACCCTAAAAGACGTATCCCCGGCGGGGGTTACAATGCCGAAGTTATAAATTGATAAAGTATCCTCAGCGGGGGTCACAACGCAAAATTTCAAACATCCATGTATCCCCGGCGGGGGTTACAACGCATTCTCAACAATTGATAAACACATCAATGAAGGTCAAGCAACCTTGACGTTATCTTAGCCAGTGGCAAGTAAATCCATTGAAACCATTGATACACACATCAATGAAGGTTAAGCAACCTTGACGTTATCTCAGTCGGTGGTAAGTAAATCCATTGAAGCAACGTATCCCCGGTGGGGATTACAACGCCAAAGTCAAACATTGATAAAGTATCCCCCCATTGATATACGATCAACGATGGTCAAGGCAAATTCGACATTCTCCTCAAAGAAGGGCCACAACACAATGAATGTCAAACAACATCGATAGGCTTGCTCAACGGGATCTATCCAATGATACACACAATAAGGTCGTGCAATTCTCGATAATACATAATGTTGGCAATAACTCCCACAAAGATCATGGTATATGCTGGCAACACAAACCAGAGAAGACCATCCTCATCGAAGAGGACCGATGGTGAAATACGTTATACACATCCTCAAAATGCATAAAGCTTTATCCCCACAGATCCGGTGTATGAGAGGCACTTCTATGGAGTAAAGTCCAGATCAAGGATCCAAGACTTTGGTGATAGCCCCAACGCCAACATCCTTGAAGACTTGGATTGATGTCCAAGACATTATCGATTGTCATCCTCGATGTGATTACTGTGGAATCGACAATCATTCATTCATGCATCATACATTCAGATCATGTTGTTGCACATAAAGATCATGTTTATCTTATTGCATTTCAAGTAGTCTAGATTCTTTATCCTATCCATGCCTTTGCATTGCATGAATATGATAAAGAGGGCATCTCGTAGACACTCAAAATTTTATGCACACCTATTATTAACATCAGCAGAAGGGCGATTCAGATTCCGGAGATAACCCCGAAGATGTACTCACATCCATTCTCGATACTACCAAAATTCGGGCCTCAACCCCGTAACACACACACCAGAGTATCAATTCCAACCCTGAGGTAACCTCGAAGTTTCATCCGTGGAGATAACCCCAAGGAATGTTGTTATAGTTCGATAATAACCGCAGTAAATGCTTGTTTCAAATGCACGCGATCAGCTTCAATCTCTTACCTCCCGTCGAGACACTCATACTTAAGACCCGGAGCTAACACCGGGAAGACAAGCACATTTACAGATGACTTTGCAAAATTCAAACACTTGCAGCAGTCCAATCTCAGATGTAACCCGTAGCAACGTCTACTATCAGCCCAAACCGGAGATAAGCCCGGTGAGGAATCAAACTGTCATCTAGCCACCTTAACCCCTGCGCGCCGTCTCAACACTTCATACATACAACAATGTCCAACAAGAGCCAAATAGTTCCAATCCCGAGTGACTATTACGCATGGCAGCACACCATATAGAATTTGAAGCTTGAAGACCATGGGCATGGTTCCCTCTTCCTGACTTTGTACAACCTCTAACCCCATGTCATCATGCGACTCCCTCTCGACAAAAGCGGCCTCAAGAAGGTCTTGTACACCTCGCTTGATGCTCTGATTGAAGTTCGCAAGTTCGAAAGTGACATCACAAAGGCAAGAGTACATGTATTTTTTGAGACGGTCGTATAAAAGCGATATTAAGTGTATTTTATGTTTATTTAATATCCAATTCATGCTTATTTGTTGCTAATTTCTTGTGATCATGTCCAATTTCACTTGTTTTGTGTTATTTCATGTAGATTGGTGGTCGAGGCATTCTAACGATAATTGGTGATATTCTATATGTAATGGGAATCAAATGGAGCATATTTAGAAGTAATTCAAAGATAGCAAAGATAGCCAATTAAATAGAGAATAGTTCACGAGTATGTGGGTATCGATAGTTATATACTTACGGGTATGGGTCTTCCAATTCATTTTAGAGCATAGCAATTCGTATGGGTGCATTATATAGTTATACACCCCCACCAAGGGTGGGTCTTCATTCGAGCAAAATAGAAGGCAAGTTTCACGCAGTATGCCTATAGTATACAAACCTCTGCTCGGGGTGGGGGTGGAAAATGTCGAGTGTCCTGTTTTAGTTATAATTCTCTCGAGTTCAAATTTTAGCTTTTTGCAGATGTCAAGATAACTCTATTGGATAGAAAATTCTACCGAGTTTTATAGAGATATCTATTACTCTATCAAAAACAATGAGAGATTAGAGAGAGGATTATTACGTAAGATCTAAGTCGAAGTTTTTGATAGCAAGTGTGGAGGAGTATTTCGAGGAGTTTTTCAAGTCTGCTGCAATTTTAGTCTTCGTGAAGGGTGTTTTCTAATATTCTTTGTGTTAGATTATTTATTGTAATTGAAAGAATGATTTCTATGATTTATTCAAGTGTTTATTTCATTTATTATGAACTAATTCATTTTTTAGGCTTGTGGATGGATCTTTAAGTGAATCGATGATTTTGTAAACTTTGATTTCCAATTTAATAAGCTATCTCCGCTTTATCTATATCAATTTGTGTTGAATCTATGAATTGCTCGATCAACAATTCTTTTTGTGGAGTGGATGGAATCGAGAGAGGATATTCAAATCTAGACCTAGTTGATATAAAGACGTGTTCGTGGATTTTGTTAAGAGCTTAAACTGATGATGAGTGTTAAGGTAGAGATATGCTCGACGCCGCATGTAATCTGGACAGAGAACTTATTCTTCAACCTTCTTCAATTGTAATTCACATAGAGATATAGTGGGTTAGTTGATTAAGGTGTTTAACTGATTTCTATCTTAATTGTGGATCAAGTTAATATGGTATTAGTGCATCGAGAGGTGGTTAATACTACGCTCGTGTTCTCGATTAATAACTTGGGATAGTATATTAAATTGGGATAAAGGTATTAAAATCAAAGTGAAGCTTTAGGTGAAATCATAAGTCTAATTCTCCATTAATTGTTTGAAAATTCAGATTTTGATATTCGTGGTTATTTTGTGTTAATTTAATTATTTTTAAATTTTAGTTTTGTTAACTTAAATTATTGATTTGGATTTGTTTAATAAAATTAGGTTAATAGAAGATTGGTAATTGTAAGTTAAGGTTATTGCTAATTAATCTTCTGTGGGAACGATACTTACTCATCACTTTATTACTTGTCAATTAACGATACTCATATGTGTGTGTGTAATTAGATTTTACCCAACAAGTTTTCGCGCCGTCATTACGGGGATATTTTTAGCATAAATCTTAATATTTTTACAATATCAATTTAATTAATCCAGTTTTACTTAGACATTTTTTTTTTTTATCATTATGTTTCTTATTTCGTGTTGTGACGTAGTTTATGAACCTCATCCCAAAATCCGCATTTTTCTACCTTTTGAGGACTTATATCGAGAAAAGGTTTCGAGGTTGAGTAAGTGGATCAAAGAAACGAGGCAAGAATTCAAACATCTCGAGAAAGAAGAGGAAATAGTAATGGCGCATCAAGATCGAAAAGCGTTGAGGGACTTTTGTAACACCCAAGGTGATCGAATCGCAATCAAGCATCACCAAAGCCATCAATAGCAAAGAAATACGTTTCGAGATTAAGCTTCGGGATGATACAAATGATTCGTAATTCAGTTCATTGGGGATTTGCAAACGACGATCCGAACGAGCATTTAGTCAGTTTTTTAGAAATGTATGACACATTTAGGTTTAATGGGGTTTCGGATGAGGCGGTGAGACTTCGATTGTTCCCATTCTCTCTACGGACAAGGCGAAGAGTTGGTCAGATTCCTCATCGTCCTGGCTCGATAACAACATGGGAGGATTTAGCTTTAAATTCTCGCAAAATTCTTCCCACCCAAGAAAAATCTGCTAAGATGAGGAATGAGATTACAATGTTTGAGCAAAGAACATGGGGAGTCGTTATATGAGGCCCGGGAAAGATACAAAGAATCGCTTTCAAAAATGCCCACATCATGGATTGCCTCAAGTGGTTACAAATGAACACTTTTACAACGGACTACATGGGAATCTCAAGACAAGTATCGATGCAAAGATCAAGCGGAGCTGCTCATGGCTAAGAGTTACGAGGAAGCCTACGAATTGATTGAAACCATGTCGCCTAATAACTACCAAAGGCCCACAACAAGAATGACACAGCAAAGGTAGTCGGGTATTGAAGTAGATAGTATGACAAATGATGCAAGCACAGATAGTCAGCAATGTCAAAGAAGTGGAGCAAGCAAAGAAAGACAAACACAACAAACACAACAAGCACCGCAAGTGGTAATAATATGTGAGTCAGGCGCAGGAGAACACCCAATGGAGCAATGTGCAATTAATCCAAAGAAATGTGTAGTTCATCAGAATTACAATAGAATTCCTCAAAACACATATCGAAACACATACAATCAAGGAAATAGGAATCATCGTAATTTCTCATGGAGCAACAACCAAACAAAATCAAGCTTCATGACGACAATCATACCTCCGTGTGTTTCCGTAATCAAGAACAACCAGCTCAATATCAAGAAAGGAAACCCGATCCGAGGAAAAGTTGAAAGATTCATGGCTACCACCGAAGAAGTTGGCTATAAAAATCACACCTTGCTTATGAAAGCACAAGAGATGTCGATCAAGAATCTAGAGAATCGATGGGTCAATGATGGGCATCGGCATCAATAAGTAGACACACAAAGGACATTACCAAGTGACACCGAGAAAATCCTAAGGGTAATCACGAGCAAGTGTCAAGCCATTATGTTGAGAAGTGGAAAATAACTTGTTGGTCAAGAGCCGTAATTTTTTTACATAAAGGAGATTGAACCAGAGATGTAAAATACAAGCAAGGTGAGATAAAGCAAGGAACAAAAACAAATGGAAAATAACAAACCAGTCAACAAACCAGCTGTTTAACCTCCCCCACCATTCCAGCAAAGAGTTCAAAAACAAAAGTTAGAGAAGCAATTTTCAAAATTTTTGGAAGTTTTCAAGAAACTTCAAATTAACATACCATTTGCAAGAGGCCCTAGAACAAATGCCGAAGTTACGCAAAATTTATGAAAGGGATTCTATCAAGGAAAAGAAATGGGAAGATTTTGAGATCTGTGGCATTAACAGTGAGGAGTGTAAGCAGATTACATGCAGTAAATTACCACCAAAACTCAAAGACCCGGAGCTTTACTATTCCATGCACGATGGTGAGATGCATTTCAACAAGTGTCTATGTGATTTGGGGGCGTAGTGTAAACCTTATGCCGTTGTCAAGATACTTAGAATTGGGTTCGCCTGAGCCAAGGCCATTTAACATCTCCCCTATAGTTCAAGTAACAGGTCACCACGATCCGAGAGGCATAGTAGAGGACATTTTAGTGAAAGTGGATAAGTTTATATTCCCATGTAACTTTATCATTCTCGATTTTGAGGAGGACAAGAACATCCCAATTATCCTAGGGAGACCATTTTGGCTGCTGTGGAGGAGAACACTCATAGATGTACAAAAAGGAGAACTCACTATGAGGGTCCAAGATCAAGAAGTGAAATTCAATGTGTTTAAGGCCATGAAATTTCCTACTGGATGAGGAAGAATGTTTTCGAATGGATCTAATCGAGCAAATCATTAGTGATGACATGAGCAAAAGTTTGGTGAACGATCCGTTAGAAACAACATTATTGGGAGACGAAGAGATCGATGATCCGTAATCGTGGATTACCTTCAATTGCTAGACTCATTGCCACGAAAGTACCAAGATTCGTAAACCATTTGAACCATCGCATACGAGGAGGTAAACCGTAAAAAATCGAAACCATCATCGAAGAGCCACCAAAGTCGAACTTAAGCCACTTCCTAAGCACCTCGTGTATGCGATTTAGGCAATTTAAATTTTTACCGTTATTATTTCAAATTTGACTTACCGAATTACAGGAAGAAAAGTTGCGGAGGGTGCTTCGGGAACATAAATCATCCATTGGATGGACAATTGCTGACATAAAGGGAATCAGCCCTTCATTTTGTATGCACAAGATCCTGATGGAAGATGAGGCAAAACCAACGGTGGAACAACAGCAGCGGCTCAATCCAATTATGAAGGAAGTGGTAAAGAAGGAAATTTTAAAATGGTTAGACGTTGGCATCATCTACCCGATTTCCGACAGCAAATGGGTTAGTCCAGCCAAAGTGCGCATCAAAAAAAGGAGGAAACGATTTGGCAGTGTAATGACGACAACGAAGTTAATCCCAACCGTAATAATGCCGAGTCAAGGGTTTGTATGGATTACGTAAAATTGAACAAGGCAACCTAAAAAGACCATTTTTTCACGCCTTTATCGACCAAATGTTAGATAGATCAAGGGACATCAAGATACTATTTGTTGGATGGGTATTCGCCAGCTACAACCAAATAGTCATCACTCCGGAGGATCAAGAAAAGACCACATTTACATGCCCTCATTTACACATTTGCATTCGTGGAGGATGTCATTCGCTATGCAACGCACCAAAGAACTTTCCAAAGATGTATGATGGCAATTTTTTCGGATACGGTGGAGAAAATGTTGAGGTCTTCATGGACGACTTTTCAGCTTTATGGGGACAAATTTTGATAATTGCTTCAAGAATCAAGTTATGGTGCCAAAGATGCAAGGACACCTAATCTTGTTCTAAATTGGGAAAATGCCATTTCATGGTTGAAGAGGGCATAATTTTGGGCCATAAGGTATCTACTCAAGGGCTAGAAGTCGATAAATAATCGAAACGATTGAAAAATTGCTCTCCACCGACCTCAATGAAGGGTATTAGAGTTTCTTGGGGACACACCGGGTTCTACAGAGGTTTATAAAGGATTTCTAAAATTGCGTAAACCCTTATGCGCCTTTTTAGAGAAGGATGCAACATTCTTTTGATAAAGAATGCAAGACATCGCTTTGATTTATTAAAAAGGAAATCGACTACAACCCTCGTTATAGTTGCAGACCGGATTGGAGCATGCCATTCGAGCTTATGTGATGCAAGCGACTTCGCATGGGGTCATGTTTTTGGGTCAACGGAGAGACAAGGTGTTTCACGCTATATACTACGCAAGCAAAACACTTACGTAAAACTCAATGAACTACACAACCACGTAAAAGGAGTTGCTTGTCGTCGGTATATGCGTTGACAAATTTTGTGCTTACTTGATCGGACTAAGGTGATAGTCTATACAGATCATGCGCAAAGATTTAAGATTTGATAGCGTAAAAAGGATGCCAAGCCACGCCTTTATCCGTGGATTCTCCTACCGCAAGAATTTGATTTAGAAATAAAGGATGTGAAGGGGACTGAGAACCAAGTAGCCAACCACACTGTCGAGGTTGGAAAACCAAGGGAAAGAAAAAGACGACAAATGTGAAATCAATGAATCATTCCTGGATGAGCAAACTATTTGGGATATCACGGAGATTCCGTGGTACGGCGCGATTACGCAAATTTTGTTGTGAGCAACATTTTACCACCGACCTCACAAGGCAATGTAAAAAGAAATTTCTTCACGACGTGAAATGGGTACATGTGGGATGATCCATATTTGTTCAAGCAAAGCAGCCGACAAGGTGATTCAAGGTGCGTCCCATATAGTGAAGTGAAGAATATTCTACGACTGAGTGTCACCATCTCCAAGATACGGTGGGCATTACGGGAGTGAGAGGACAAACAAGGTAAGGTATTCCAATGTGGTTTTTATCGCCCACATTATTCAAAGATGCCCACCGCTTTGTCAAACAATGCGATAGATGTCAAAGGGTGGGCAACATTTTGAAACGTAATGAGATGCCCTTACAAACGATTTCGAAGTGGAAATTTTGATGTATGGGGTATCGATTTCATGGGACCATTTTCGCCCTGAACAATCAATACATTTTACTCACAGTGGACTACGGTCAAAGTGGGTCAAGCCGCAGCCTACCAACAAACGATGCCAAGGTGGTCCTCAAATTCCTTCAAAAGAACATCTTCACTAGGTTTGGCACACTAAGAGCAATTATAAGTGATTTAAGGTAGTCACTTTTGCAATAAACCGCTTATCGCTTCTTTTGGCCAAGTATGGGGTGAACCACAAGATAGCTACAACATATCACCTCAAACCAAAGGACAAACCGAGGTATCGAACAGAGAAGTCAAAAAGATATCGAGAAAGTGGTGAATCCGAAGTCGAAAGATTGGTCACTTAGATTCGACGATGCTCTATGGGCTTACCGGATCGCATACAAGACGCCACTCGGATGTCACCATATCAACTATCAGATGGGAAGATATGTCATTTACGGTGGAACTACAACATAAGGCATACCGGGCAAGGTAAAAACTCAATTTTGATCAAAAGTCAGTAGGAGAGAAGAGATTACTTCAATTGAATGAACTCGACGAGTTCCGCCTTCATGCCATGAGAATGCCAAAATATACAAAGAAAAGTCAAAAGATGGCACGACCGTAAAATTTTGTGTTTAAAACATTCGAGCCCCGCCAATCAAGATTATTATTCAACTCAAGGTCGCGTTTGTTCCTAAAAGCTCAAATCAAGATGGTCGAGACCATTCACAAACAAGCAAGTATTCCTCATGGGGCGCTTGAAATTTACAAATGTAATCCTCTCAAAACATTCAAAGTAAACTGGACACCCCATTGAAGCATTATCGGGTGGAGAAGCTAACACCGACGTGATCGCCATCACGTCGGGCCGATACAACTTAAGCAGAAGTAGTCAGTCGAACGACTTAAAATCAAGCGCCATGGGGGAAACCCAATTTTTATTTCTTTATCGTATTTTCCATTCATATTTGCTTAATCATTGTTTTTATTAAATTACTAGGTAGAAGAATAAAATAAAATCTCGTTAATCTCTCCACATCGTAACATGTCATCAACAACTCACTAATCTTCATGTTCATGTCACGCAGATGAAAAAAAAAAGGATCATCAAGTTTAGTATATTGCAAAGAAAGTGAGCTACATGAAGCAAAACAAGGAAGTCCTGGCAATGATCTAGTTTCCACGGTAAGGGCCCTAAAGACACTACAACCTTCGCCGGGTGGGGGTCCTCAACATTAGAAATCAGGGGCATAGCTCACGGGCGGGCGGTATTCCTAGTTCATTACCCTTTCACCGGGTGGGGTCCTAGAATTTTGACAAAGCGTGGATAGCTGGTTGGTCTTCTATCCTTCCCAATAACCCCCACTTTCACACTTCCCCACTACCTCATTACTCCATAACCACCAACCACTTTCCCCACATTCCCAACACTCCATTATTCTTCTCCACCTCTTCACCTCCTCACTCCACTAATGCTAGCCTTCCCTCTCCATCTATAAATACCACAACATCTCATCCAAACTCCTCCACCATAATTCATATAAGGCAAAAAGAAAGCATAGTTGTGAGCTAGAGAGATACTATTGCACAGTTTGGGGGAGAGTAGAGCAAAACTAGCAATTGAGAGAGCCATGGTTTCACAATCATCTGCTAAACGCCAAAGGGGGGAGAGTTCAAAATCACCCCAACCAACCCGCACCTTCGATCACCGCAAATTTATAAGTGTCACCGCCGCCAACCGGTATGATTACATGCTCACCAAAGCCCTTACACCGGAGCGGGGGTTGGCATCAGATCCTAATGATGAGGAGCTCATGCCGCAAATTTACCAAAAAGGATGGACAAAATTTATCGAGGAGCCAGAACCAGCCATTGTAAACATTGTCAAGGAGTTTTACGCAAATGCTGTGGACAAAGGACCATTCCAAGCATTTGTGCGTGGACGTCTAGTTCCATTTAGTGCCGACGCCATTAACACATACTATCAATCAACCGCGGTGCCTCGCCATCGCCAAAGATGCGCATCTCCGTAATTTCGACCTCCAGATTTTGATGCTATTATCATGGAGATGACAAAGCCGGAACGCCATGGATGAAAGGGAGAGAGGGGGGCACCGTGTTCCATAGCAAGGATCTTTAAGCCAGATGGCAAAATTTGGTATGCTTCCTTCTCACAAGAAAATTGCTTCCATCCCAACATACCTCTGACGTCACCAAAGAGAAGGCGTTGTTGCCAGACGCCATCAGTGCAAGATTTTATAATTGATGCTCGGGCTATCATTTGCTTCTCCATCCGCTTGGTGTTTCACGTGGAAATTTTTCTCGAGGTTTGCCACACCCATCACTTATATGTGGGTTATGCCGCCAAGGTGAGTTAGATGGTCCGATGATGAGCCCACTCAAATGCCACTCGCAGACCGCTTGATTCTAGAATGATATAAGTAATACTCAGATGGCAGGAGGCGAGTCACACCCGCGTGGAGTGGGTTTCATTTTTCCATCATCGTCGGAAGATAACGAGGATGTTATAGAGACATCGGGGGACGATGATGAGGAAATGGGTGATCAAGGGAATGAGCAGGTACCGCAGGCCGAGGCTATATCTAGATCTCAATTCCTTGATTTCCAAAATCAACTGAATGCACACACCAAGGCAACTCGTCGAAAAATGCACCGATCGGGCAATGAGGCAAGAGCACATGTTCGACGCCATGCATACATCTTTTGCCTCGTTGAACACAACTCTTCAAAGTTTCAAACCCAAGCACAATTTCCATATCAACACCGGCCCAATGCCAAGGTTCCCACCGAAAGTGACTCCGATGAAGAAGAACAACAACCACCTCCTCAAGCTTAAGCATTGACAGGAAGTCCTCACGCACTTATTTTGATCAATTATCCAATGAGGACATCAGATTGTTTAAGTTTGGGGGATTTAAATTCATGTTTGCATGCATTGTAGCTTTTAGGATTCATTTTAATTTTAGTCAATTAAATTTCAGATTGCATTTTATTTTAAAGATTGCATGATAGCTTAGCATTCATGGTAGCTTAGGTTTCATAGTAGATATATAGTGTATGCATTTTGTTATCCATATTTTGTTATTCACATATATATAAAAAAAATGTTAATTAGTAATTATTGTGTTATTTAAGTCTATCAATGTCAGGTTTCATGTTATTGTGGGCCTATGATGTGATTGTCAAATAAGTAGCAAATACAATATTGAGTATTAGAACTATGACACAATGATCGCTTATGAATCGAACCTCGAGTTGTTTGAAATCGGTATAAAAGGATAGCACGTTTAACAAACATCCGTATTAATGGTTAAGTTTAAACCTGTACTCTAAATGGTCTCTATAGGATAATGTTAGAGTGAATGATAAAATGACAAGGATGGTCGGTAAAGGCTAAAGTTAAGCAAGAACTTAAGTTTGGGGATGTTATGTGGGGTATATAAGTTTAAAAAAAAAGTATGAATAAACACCGTAATGTTTGTCTAGTTTTGTGGCCTTTGTTACTTGAGCAAGTAAGCCTCAGGGGATTGTTTTTACACCTAAATACCCTAAGGTCTTAATGGTCTAGGAGTCGCTGGTCTAAAGCTTGTTAAGGTAGCATTAAAAAGCCTAAGGAATAAGACATTGCATAGCTATGTGATCTATATATCTAAAAAATGAATAAGGCGAGAAATAAGAGCAAAAAGCCCCCAGAGATGAAAATAAAAAGTAAGTACCGCGTGAACCCTCGAGATTTGTGATTGCTTGATTTTAGTTCGAACTATCTATTTTTGAAATTTTAAGTTCAGGCCGCATGATTCCTTCTAAGAGACTAGTTATGTATTGAATTTGGGTTAGTATTGGTTATCATGGATGTTACACACACACACACACTATACAAGTGATGATGGCTTGAGATTCGAGGATTAAAGTGATTTGTAGATTGGTTTTGATGGTTGATATTGTATAGTTGCTTATTTTTACCGAGGTCGTTAAGATAATTTTGATTCTCGCGATATTGTGGATTTGATGATAGAATACAAGTGAATTCAGATTCATATCATCGCATCAAGATGTAGTTGATTTGTGCTCGAGGACTCAAAGACGGCTTAAGTTTGGGGATTTTGATAAGTGTATTTTATATATGCCGATTTAATATCCAATTCATGCTTATTTGTTGTTAATTTCTTGTGATCATGTTCAATTTCACTTGTTTTGTGTTATTTCATGTGTAGATTGGTGGTTGAGGCATTTTACGCATAATTGGTGACATTTGGGAATCAAATGGAGCATATTTGAAGTAATTCAACATAGAAAGAATCATTTAATGAGAGCATATTCGATGTATCGACAATATACCAGGCAAGTGGGTCTTCCAATTCATTTAGAGAGATAGATAAAGATATTTATTCAGGATAAGGGTAGTCATTCGAGCAAAAACAAGGCAAGTTTGGGTGGAAATAAACTGGGCAAAGGGTGAAAGTGTTGAGTCCTGCTTTGTTATAATTCCTCTCGAGTTTGAATTTTAGCTTTTCGTGATGTCAAGATAACTCTATTGGATAGAAAATTTACCGGAGTTTTATAGAGATATCTATTACTCTATCAAAAAACAACGAGGAGATTAGAGAGATGATTATTACGTAAGATCTAAGTCGAAGTTTTGATAGCAAGTGTGGAGGAGTATTTCGAGGAGTTTTTCAAGTCTGTTTGCAATTCTAGTCTTCGTGAAGGGTGTTTTCTAATATTCTTTGTGTTAGATTATTAATTGTAATTGGAAGAATGATTTATATGATTTATTCAGTGTTTATTTTGCTTATTATGAACTAATTCATTTTTTTAGGCTTGTGATGGATCTTTAAGTGAATCGATGATTTTGTAAACTTTGATTTCCAATTTAATAAGCTATCTCCGCTTATCTATATTAATTTGTGTTGAATCTATGAATTGCTCGATCAACAATTCTTTGTGGAGTTGGATGGAATCGAGAGAGGATATTCAAATCTAGACCTAGTGATATGTAGCATGTGTTCGTGGATTTTGTTAGTAGCTTAAACTTGATGAGTGTTAAGGCAGAGATATGCTCGACGCCGCATATAATCTGATAGAGAACTTATTCTTCAACCTTCTTCAATTGTAATTCACATAGAGATATAGTGGGTTAGTTGATTAAGGTGTTTAATGATTTCTATCTTAATTGTGGATTGAAGTTAATATGGTATTAGTGCATCGAGAGGTGGTTAATACTACGCTCGTGATTCTTGATTAATAACTTGGGATAGTACATTAAATCGGGATAAAGGTATTAAAATCAAAGTGAAGCTTTAGGTGAAATCATAAGTCTAATTCTCCATTAATTGTTTAAAAATTCAAGATTTTGATATTCGTGGTTATTTTGTGTTAATTTAATTATTTTTAAATTTTAGTTTTGTTAACTTAAATTATTGATTTGGATTTGTTTAATAAAATTAGGTTAATAAAAGATTGGTAATTGTAAGTTAAGGTTATTGCTAATTAATCTCTCGTGGGGAACGAGACCTACTCATCACTTTATTATCACTTTATTACTTGTTGTGCGTAATTAGACCACAAAGATACCGGACTTCTACTGGTTTTAATTTCTGCTTGTATATATATACTTATATACGTATATATTTATATATGGACTAACATTATGAAGATTCTACAAAGTTCACCAATGTAAGGTAATTCTCTAATTTTTGTTTGTCGAGAAAGAAATCTAGGGTTTGTTCCTTTTCCCTATGTTTGATTTCTCCTTGTTCGTTGGGTGTAATTTTTGATCCCTTTCCCTATATTTGATTTTTCCTTGTTTTGTTGGGTATAATTTTTTTCCCTTTCCCCTATGTTTGATTTCTCCTTGTTCTCGTTGGGTGTAATTTTTGATCCTTTCCCTATATTTGATTTTCCTCCTCATTGGGTATAATTTTTATCCCTTTTCTCCTATATTTGAGTTTTCCTTTTTTTGTTGGGTATAATTTTATCCCTTTTTCCCTATGTTTGATTTCTCCTTGTTCTGTTGGGTGTAATTTTTATCCCTTTTCCCCTAGAAATAAATAGTGGACTTCTAGATATGGGAAGCTTTTAGTTTTCTATAGAAACAATTAGTCCAAAGTATGTAGTCCCAGCATTGGAGTTGAAAGTCGAGAATAATCAAAGTGATCTCACATGTGTGTAGCGCTTTTGGGAGTTCGTATACAATTGCATATTTGGTTAAACAAAGTATCAACCTAATGCAATGAGTCCTTGATGATTACCTTTTCTAGCCCACTTGATTTCTAATCTTAATTTATGTGCCTAAGTATATGGGTTATTTTTAATATGGAACATTGCTCTAATTTCTATCATAGTTTAACTTCACTCGTAGAAAGTACATGTTATTAGAAATTTGGGTTAAACACCAAATGCACTTCCTTTGAACTGAAAGTAAATCAACAATTTCATAGGCATTCAGATTGTAAAAATGACACAGATAGGACCCATTACAAAATCATGAAAGTTTTCTTAACATAAAACAATAGATAATGTTAGAAAATAGTCAAGATTGAAGAGAATTTATTAATTTTTTCAAGTTAGTTCAATCTTAACTTAATTTTATTTATATACACCAACCAAAATTCGATTATATGGAAGTATCTATAATTCAAGACTAGGCATGATAGAAAAATACCTAATGAAAGCCTTTTGTGGTTGTGGCTCTTAAAGCATCGTGAATTATGTTTCGCATTTTTATCGAACTCCAGCAAATTACCCGTGTTGGTTGAAGTTTAAAACCTCTATTTGAGACATGGTTCGACTTCTTTTTATGGGTTCTTTATATAATTTATAATCAATTTGTTCATTGTTTTTTGTTTACATTTTCTATTATATAATTTATAATCAATTTGTTCATTGTTTTTCTATTTACATTTTCTATTATATAATTTATAATCAATTTGTTCATTGTTTTTCTGGCCAATCGTGAGTGGAATACGATTTTCTCCTATTTTACTGCTCAAATATACATAGAAGTTGTTGGTTGATTCAAATAAGTTTTGTCATACACATCTAGTATTGGGTCCTAGTTAGTCATATTTACGGTAAGTCGAAGTTGTATTTCACTTTTCTCTATTATCAATACCATCTTCTTGTTCACTATTCCTTCAAAATTGGAATGAGTCCGTTAGTTGAGCCCGATAAAGATAAAATGAATCGTAATTCCATACAAATTATAGATATGTATGTACTCAAAACATTCCTTTGACATTAATAAATTGTACTTGCACACTCACCCGCCTCTTTCTTTAACAACACCACAAGGAAAAACCGTAACTCATCGCTAGACTTTAGTACAAAACATACTATCGCTTACTTTCCTTAAAAATGGAAAGAGAGACTGTAGAAATTTGTATCAAGAAGGGACCAAAACCGTCTGAGGCGTGCTACATTAATGACAGATTAGAAAGACAAATTGTTGTTACTACTACAAAACTCATTGTGAGCGTCAACCAGCTTAAGTCCCCAACTCATATCCTCAGAATGTCTCACATGAGGTACAAGTAAACTTGTATCTATTCATGTCTTTGCCTTGCAATCATAAAAGGGAGGAGCATGAAAACAAGGTTCCTCTAAGTCAATTTCAGTCATCACAATAGCAGGTTCTCCTTTTCCTACATCAACAATCAGCTCCTTCTCAAATATGTAAAAAGGATTGCAACTGAGAAATTAGAAGGTAATAACAAATTTGAGATCAACAAAACAACAACCAAAGAAAAATCTCTTTTATATTAAATTCTTGCTTTTTAGCACCTTGTATTGCACTTCTATTCTAAGTCACATTTGAAAGGGATAAGCATCAGCATTATCTTTTGAAACACTGCTACATGTTGGGTAAAATCTATATACGCATAACACGCAAGTATACGTGGTCAACAAGTAATAAAGTGATGAGTAGAGTATCGTTCCCACAGAGACTAACTAGCAATATCCTTAACTTACAATTATCAATTTCCTATTAACCTTAATTTTATTAAACAAATCAACTCAATAATTGTAATTAAAGAATCTAAATTAAAGAATAATTAAACTAACACACAATAATCATAAATATCAAAATTTGGAATTTCAAACAATTAATGGAGAATTAGACTTATAATTTCACCCTAAGCTTCACTCTGATTCTAACACCTTTATTCCAATTCAATTCACTATCCCAATTTATTAATCAAGAACACGAACGTAGTATTAACCACCTGTCGATGCACTAATACCATATTAACGTCACTCAACAATTATGATAGAAATTCGTTAAACACCTTAATCAGCTAACCATTATATCTCTATGTGAATTACAATTGAAGAAGGTTTAAGAATAAGTTCTCTATCCAATTACATGCGATGCCAAGCATATCTCTACCTTAACATTCATCAAGATTAAGTTATTCACAAAATCATGAGCACATGCTATATCAACTAGGTCTAGATTTGAATATCCTCTCTCGATACCATCCAATTCCATAAAGAATTGTTGATCAGGCAATTCATATATTCAAGCACAAATCAATATAGATAAACTAGAGATAGATTATTAAATTAGAAATCAAAGTTTACAAAATCATCGATTCACTCAAAGATCCATCATAAGCCTAAAAAGTGAATTAGTTCATTTCTAACGAAATAAACACTGAAAAAATCATAGAAATCATTCTTAAATTACAACTATTAGTATAAGATGAAGAATATTTAAAACACCCTTCACGTAGTTTAGAATTGCAATCGCCTCAAAATCCCTTCAAATACTTCTCCACGCCATATCAAAAATCAACTTAGATCTCGTAATATGTCTTGTGTATTGTTGAAGTTGTTATTCCTCGTGCATATCATGTCCAACACACAAGTCTCAGCCAAAATTCCCTTCAATTAGAGTTACAATACCATGCAAATAGATAAAATCTATGCCCAAAAAGAATTACAAACATAACAGACACTTGTAAATAATAATTCTCTTAGCCTGCGGGGTTCATGTACTATATAAGCTCGCCTTTACGGCCCCTTTCCTTCTAGCTCAAGAAGAAGACCACCGCCCGTATGGGGGTATATAGTGTATTATGGCAAGCCCCGGCAGGCTACCTTCCTGCTAACTGGAGATTAAGAACCCTCGCCCCGGTGGGGGTATATAGGCTAATGATGCCCGCCACATCGAGCCTGTCTTCTGTCAAATGCCTTTGCTGACCTTTAAGTTGTACTCCACTTTTTTCCAATTATGCTCCAATTGACTTCAATTCACACCAAATAGCTCCAAATGTACATTGAATGCGACAACCACCATTCTACACATGAAATAACATAAAACAAGTAAAAATGAACATGATCACAAAGAATTAGCAACAAATAACCATGAAATGGATATTCAATCGCGTATATAAAATGCATGGAATGTTTCTTTGTCCTCAAAGATTTCGTAGAATTCTTTGACAATGTTAACAACAATTTGGTTCCGGCCCTCCGTGAATTTGGTCCATCCTTTGGTAAATTTATGATAAGCTCCCCATCACTAGGATCTCGTGCTAACTCCCGCCTTGGCAAGGGCTTTGGTGAGCATGTAGTCATACTATTTATCATGGCGCATGCACTTTCAAATTTCTCAGCGATCAAAAGGGCGGATTGGTTGAGATGACCGTGAACCTTCTCCCTTTGGCATTTAGAAGATGATGGTGAAGCCATGATCTCGCTTCTAGTGCTTGACTTGTTTTAACTTTCCCAAAACTTTTAATTTGCTCTCTCTCTAACTCTCAAGTATACTCTATGAATTTTCTATGTCAATTGGTGTGATAGATTTAATATGAAGGTATTGATATATATAGTGGTAGAAGGAAGGCTATCATTGGTGTAGTGAAGAGGTGGAGAGGAGTAATGGAGTTAAGGAATTAATGGGAGTGGGAGTGGGTGGTGGATGGTGGATATGGAACTTAATAGCTGATATGGGGAAGTGGAGAAAGTGAGTTAGTGGTGTGTGTATTATAGGGGAGTGGAGCATCAGATAATCGCCTCCATATGTTGTTTGCCCAGACCCCGCCTTCCTACTGGGGTATTATATTAGTAAGCCACTTTCTACGTGGCAGCATTCTGTCAACCGGATTCGAGGATCCCGCCCAATGGGTCAGAAGTACTAAAGAGGCCCACTTCAAGGGCTATGCCAACGCCTCGATTCTATGTTTCGCTTCATGAAGTTGCTCCATTTTCCATCCCGCAAGAATTGACACATGCATATTAGTGAATTGTTTACGCGTGATGTATTGTGGAGAGATTAATGAGATTTTATATTATTCGCTCATCTAATAATGAAATGAAAACTATGATAAAGCAATATAACATATGATAAAGACTAAAGATTGGGTTGCCTCCCAATTAGCGCTTGATTTTAAGTCGCTCAAATTTGACTAATTCCCTCGTTTATGTTGGTTTGGCCAATGTGATGGTGATCACGCTTGTCGGGCTTCTCCACCCCAATAATGCTTTTAGACGGTGTGTCCGCTGACTTTGAATGTTTCAAGTGGATTGCGACTGTAGATTTCGATTGCACCATGAGAGAATACCCGATTGACCGTGAATGGTCCCAACCATCTCGACTTAAGCTTTCCGGGGAAATATCGCAGCCGTGAGTTGAATAAGAGTACTGATTGGCCTGGCTCGAATGTTCGACGTAAAATTTTCTGGTCGTGCCATCTTTTGACCTTTTCTTTGTATAGTTTGGCATTCTCATAGGCGTGAAGACAAAATTCATCAAGTTCATTCAATTGAAGTAGTCTCTTTTCACCTATAGCTGTTTGATCAAAATTGAGTTTTTGCACAGCCCAATATGCCTTATGATGTAGCTCTCACCCAGTAAGTGACATGCCTTCCGCATGAAGAGTTGATATGGTGACATCCCTATTGGCATCTTGGATGCGGTCCAGTAGAGCCCATAGAGCATCAAATCCAATCGGGCGACCAATCTTTCTGACTCGGATTCACCACTTTCTCTAGTATCTTCTTAACTCCTCTATTAGACACTTCAGCGTGTCCACTGGTTTGAGGGTGATACGCTGTAGCTACCTTGTGGTTGACCCCATATTTGTCCAAAAGAGCAATAAATGACTTATTGCAGAAGTGACTACCTTCGTCACCGATAATTTCTCTTGGCGTGCCAAACCTCGTGAAGATGTTCTTTTGAAGGAATTTGAGGACCACTTTGGAATCGTTTGATGGTAAAGCTGCAGCTTCAACCCACTTTGACACGTAGTCCACTGCGAGTAAAATTTATTGATTGTTCAACGACGAGGGGAATGGCCCCATGAAATCGATACCCCATACGTCAAAAATTTCCACTTCCAAAATTGTTTGTAAGGGCATCTCGTTCCGTTTCAAAATGTTGCCCGCCCTTTGACACCTATCACATTGTTTAACAAATTGGTGGGCATCTTTGAATAATGTAGGCCAATAAAAACCTGCTTGTAACACCTTCGATGTTGTTCTTTCGCTACAATAGTGTCTGCCATACGCCGATGAGTGACACTCATGTAGAATAATCTTCACTTCACTATATGGGACGCACCGTCGAATCATTTTATCGGCGCACTGTTTGAACAAATATGGTTCATCCCACATGTACCATTTCACGTCATGAAGAAATTTCTTTTTTTATTGTCTTGTGAGGTCAGGTGGTAGAATGTTGCTCACAATGAAATTCACATAATCACCATAGCACGGAATCTCTGCTGAAATCCCAAACAGTTGCTCATCTGGGAATGACTCATTAATCTCACATCTGTCTTCCTTTGCTTTCCCGTGGTTTTCTAATCTAGACAAGTGATCGGCTACTTGGTTCTCCGTCCCCTTTCTGTCCTTTAGTTCTAAGTCAAACTCTTGAAGTAGGAGAATCCACTGGATAAGGCATGGTTTAGCATCCTTTTTCGCTATCAAGTACCGAATCGCAGCATGGTCTATATAGACTATCACCTTAGTCCCGATCAAGTAAGCCCAAAATTTGTCAAACGTATACACCATTGCAAGTAATTCCTTTTCTGTGGTTGTGTAGTTCATTTGAGTTTCTGTAAGTGTTTTGCTTGCGTAGTATATGGTGTGAAACACCTTGTCTCGACGTTGGCCCAAAATAGCCCCAACCGCGAAGTCGCTTGCATCACACATAAGCTCGAATGGCATGCTCCAATCCGGTTCGACTATAATGGGGGCTGTAGTTAATTTCCTCTTTAATAAGTCAAAAGCCATCTTGCATTCTTCGTCAAAGCTGAACGTCACATCCTTCTCTAAAAGACTGCATAGAGGTTTCGTAATTTTAGAGAAGTCTTTTATAAACCTCTTGTAAAACCCAGCATAACCCAAGAAACTCCTAATACCCTTAATCGAGCTCGGTGGAGGTAGTTTTTCAATAGTTTCCAGCTTTGCTCTGTCAACTTCCAATCCTTGAGCCGATACCTTATGGCCCAAAATTATGCCCTCTTCAACCATAAAGTGGAATTTTTCCTAATTTAGTACGAGATTCGTGTCCTTACATCTTTGCAACACCATGACCAGATTCTGTAAGCAAATATCGAAGCGGTCCCCATAAAGCAAAAAGTCATCTATGAAGACCTCAACATTTTTCTCCACCATATCTGAAAAAATTGCCATCACACACCGTTGGAAAGTTGCAGTTGTATTGCATAGGCCGAATGACATCCTCCTGAATGCAAATGTGTCATAAGGGCACGTGAATGTGGTCTTCTCTTGATCCTCCAGGGCGATAACTATTTTGTTGTAGCCCGAGTACCCATCCAACAAATAGTAATATTGGTGTCCTGCCAATCTATCTAACATTTGATCAATAAATGGCAGCGGGAAATGGTCTTTTCGGGTTGCCTTGTTCAATTTTCTATAATTCATGCAAACCCACCAACCTGTCACTGTTCTACTCAATATTAATTCATTGTCCTCATTCCACACCACTGTCATTCCTCCTTTTTTTGACACGCACTGCACTGGACTAACCCATTTGCTGTCGAAAATAGGGTAGATGATGCCAACATCTAGCCAATTCAAAATTTCCTTCTTCATAACTTCCTTCATAATCAGGTTAAGTCGTCGTTGTTGCTCCACTGTTGGTTTTGCCTCATCTTCCATTAAGATCTTGTGCATGCAAAATGAAGGGCTGATTCCCTTTATGTCTGCGATTTCCCACCCAATAGCTGATTTGTGTTCCCGAAGCACCCTCAACAACTTTTTTTCCTGCATTTCGTTAAGTGCAGCTGAAATAATAATAGGTAAAAAATTTGAATTGCCTAAATACACATACCTGAGGTGTTTAGGGAGTGGCTTAAGTTCCAGCTTTGGTGGCTCTTCCAATGATGGTTTCATTTTTTCATGTTATTCTCCTCCATGTGCAGTGGTTCAAACGGTGTTCTAAATCTGGAAACTCGTGGCAATGACTTTGGCATTTGTAGGTAATCCACCAATTCCGGATCGTCGACCTCTTCATCCCCCAATAACGTTGTTTCTAACAGATCATTTACCAAACTCTTGCTCATGTCATCACTGATGATTTGCTCAATTAAATCCATTCAAAAACATTCTTCCTCATCCGTAGGGAATTTCATGGCCTTAAACACATTGAATTTTACTTTCGATCTTGGACCTCTCAGTGAGTTCTCCTTTGTACATCTATAAGTGTTCTACCCATGGCCAAAAATGATCTCCCTATAATAATTGGGATGTTCTTGTTCTCCTCAAAATCCAGAATGATAAAGTCCGTGGGGAATATAAATTTATCCACTTTCACTAAAATGTCCTCTATTATGCCTCTTGACATGTGGACCCGACCTATCTCGCTAACCGTAATGTAATGTTCATAGGCTCTTGTTGCAAACCTAATTCTAAGTATACCGACAATGACATATAAGGTTTACACTCATTTTCAAATCACATAAACACTTGTTGAAATGCATATTCCCGATCGTACGTATGGAATAGTGAAGCTCCCCTGTCCTCGAGTTTTGGTGGTAATTTCGCTATAATACCGCACTCACACCCTCTGCTAGTGCAACTGCCTCAAAATCTTCCCATTTCTTCTTCCTCGATGTAATCCCTTTTATAAATTTTATGATCTCGACATTTGTTCTAGGGCCTCTGCAAATGGTATGTTGATTTGAAGTTTCTTGAAAACTTCAAAAAACTTTGCAAATTGCATGTCTAATTTCTATTTTTGGACCCTCTGCTGAAATGGTGGAGGTAGATAAACAATTGGCTTATTGTTTAGCTTTGTGTCCTTACCTTGCTTACCCTCACCTTTGCTTTCTACACTCACGTCCCTATCATCAACTTTTTTATTCGGAGCTAATGAATTTTTTGCATTAGTACCTTTGAGGTGTTTTCCATTTCGCAATGTAATTGCTTGACACTGTTCATGGTTACCCTTTGGATTTCTCTCTGTATCACTTGGTAATGTCCCTTGTGGTCTATTATTCAATGCCAACACAATTTGTCCTATCTGATTCTCTAGATTCTTGATTGCCATCTCTTGTGATTTCATAGCCATCTCATATGATTTCACAACCATTGCTTGATTTTTCATAGCCACATCATTGCAAGTCATATATTTTGTCACCAACTCCTCTAGATCTGATTTCCTTTCTTGGTATTGAGATGGTTATTGCTGGTTCTGAAAACCTGGGGGATATGATTGTTGTGGATTTTGATTTTGCTAGTTGTTGCTCCATGAGAAATTTGGATGATTCCTATTTCCTTGATTGTATGTGTTCTGGTATGTGTTCTACGGAATTCTGTTATAATTGCCAACGAACTGTATTGTTGCTGGAATAATCGCGCATTGATCCGTTGGGTGCACTCCCGCGCATAACTCGCATATTATTGCCACTTGTTGTGCTTGTAATTTTGTGCAGCTATAACCTAATCCAACTTCTTTGATAGTGCAGAAATCTGTGCTTGTATAGCTGTCACACCATCTACTTCTAACACCCCAGTTGCCTTTGCCTGTGTCATTCTTGCTGTGGGACACTGGTAGTTATTAGCCGCCATGGTTTAAATCAACTCGTAGGCTTCCTCGTAACTCTTAACCATGAATGCTCCGCCCAACGCTACATCAATACTTGTCATGAGACTCCCATATAGTCTGTTATAAAAGGTGTTCATTTGTAGCCACTTGGGCAATCCATAATGTGGGCATTTTCTGAGAAATTCTTTGTATCTTTCCCAGGCCTCATATAATGACTCCCCATGTTGCTGTTCAAACATCGTTATCTCGTTCCTCATCTTCGTAGTTTTCGACGGTGGAAAGAATTTGGCGAGGAATTTTTGAGCCAAATCCTCCCATGTAGTTATCGAACCGGACGGTAGAGAATGCAACCAACTCTTCGCCTTGTCCCGTAAAGAGAATGGGAACAATCGAAGTCTCACCGCCTCATCCGAAACCCCATTGAACCTAAAAGTGTCGCATATTTCCAAAAAACTGACTAGATGCTCGTTCAGATCGTCATTTGCAAATCCCCAAACTGAACTGAATTCTGAATCATTTGTATCATTCCTGGCTTAATTTCAAAGGTATTCGCTGCTATTGCTGGCCTAGTGATGCTTGATTACAGTTCAGTCACCTTGGGTGTGGGGAAGTTCCTTAATGCTTTCCGATCTTCGGCTGCCATTTCCTCTTCTTTCTCAGGTATTTCAAATTCTTGTCTCATTTCCTTGATCCACTTACTCAACCTCTGAAACATTTTCTAAATGTCGTCCTCTAAAGGAAGCAAGTCTGGATTTTTGGACCAAGTTTGCATAAACTACTTTCAACACCTGAAATAGAAGAATCAAAACACAAATAAAAAAAATGTCTAAGTAAAACTGGATTAATTAAACAGATATTGTAAAAAATATTAAGAATTATGCTAAATAGTCCCCGGCAACGGCGCCAAAAACTTGTTGTGTAAAATCTATATACGCACAACATGCAAGTATACATGGTCAACAAGTAATAGAGTGATGAATAGAGTATCGTTTCCGCAAGGACTAACTAGTAATACCATTAACTCACAATTATCAATTTCCTATTAACCCTAATTTTATTAAACAAATCAACTCAATAATTGTAATTAAAGAATCTAAATTAAAGAATGATTAAACTAACACAAAATAATCACAAATATCAAAATCTGGAATTTCAAACAATTAATGGAGAATTAGACTTATGATTTCACCCTAAGCTTCACTCTGATTCTAACATCTTTAGTCCAATTCAATGCACTATCCCAGTTTATTAATCAAGAACACGAACGTAATATTAACCACCTCTCGATGCACTAATACTGTAATAACATCAATCCACAATTAAGATAGAAATCTGTTAAACACCTTAATCAACTAACCTACTATATCTCTATGTGAATTACAATTGAAGAAGGTTTAAGAATAAGTTCTATATCCGATTACATGCGATGCCAAGCATATCTCTACCTTAGCATTCATCATGATTAAGCTATTCACAAAATCATGAACACATGCTATATCAACTAGGTCTAGACTTGAATATCCTCTCTCGATTCCATCCAATTCCACAAAGAATTATTTATCAGGCAATTCATAGATTCAAGCACCAATCAATATAGATAAACTGGAGATAGATTATTAAAATAGAAATCAAAGTTTACAAAATCATCGATTCACTCAAAGATCCATCATAAGCCTAAAAAGTGAATTAGTTCATATCCAATGAAATAAACACTGAATAAATCATAGAAATCATTTTTAAATTACAATTATTAGTCTAAGACTAAGAATATTGAAAAACACCCTTCACGTAGCCTAGAATTGCAATCGTCTCGAAAATCCCTTTGAAATATTCCTCCACGCTTGTTATCAAAAACTGAACTTAGATCTCTGTAATATGTCTTGTGTATTGTTGAAGTTGTTATTCCTCGAGTATATCATGTCCAACACACAAGTCTCAGCCTAAATTCCCTTTAATTAGAGTTACAGTACCATGCAAATAGCTAAAATTCATGCCCAAAAAGAATTACAAACATAATGTGACACGTAAACAACACTTCTCATTTACGGTGGCTCCCTTTTTATCTAGCTCGCATGAAGACCCCCGACGGGCTACCTTCCTGCTAACAGGAGATTAAGATTCTCAGCCCTGGCCGGGGTATATAGGCTAATCGAGGCCCGCTTTGCAATTCCGCTCTTCACAAATGCCTTTGCCGACTTTTTAAACTCAGACTCACTTTTTTTCCAATTATGCTCTAATTGACTTCAATTCACACCAAATAACTCCAAATGTACATTAAATGCGACAACCACCATTCTACACATGAAATAACATAAAACAAGTAAAAATAAACATGGTCACAAAGATTTAGCAACAAATAAGCATGAAATTGATATTGAATCGCGTATATAAAATCCACTTATCAGTACACTTGTTACAAAAATAACTATCTACAAGTTAAATAACAATTAAAAGTGTAGCAACTAAAAATATTTATAAATTCATTCTAATTCTAGTTACAAGGAGGCTTGGAATTGAAAGCTAAGGACTTTTGTTAAGGAAGCAGGAACTACACATCTTCTCTAGGGACCACTTCCTACCAAGGAGGAAGAGGGAGAATGGCAAATCACTTACTTTCAAAAAGGATGCAACATGATTGTAATGTTGATAAGAAAACATGAGTAAAACGTAACTGCAACCAATTGCAAACATGAATAAATCACTTACTTTGAATTAGTCAACTGATCTATTATTCAAAAACTGCCACAACTAGCTATAAGATTCAGTAGTAAATGATTCACTTGTCCAGTTATACACAACCAATTTAGCAGGACTCTATGCTTTGGACTAATTGTTTCTATAGAAAACTAAAAGCATCCCATATCTGGAAGTCCATTATTTATTTCTAGGGGAAAAGGGATAAAAAATTACACCCAAGAGAACAAGGGGAAATCAAATATAGGGGAAAAGGGATAAAAATTATACCCAATAGAAAAAATCAAATATAGAGGAAAAGGGATAAAAAATTATACCCAACAGAACAAGGAAAAATCAAATATAGGGGAAAAGGGATAAAAAATTATACCCAACATAACAAGGAAAAATCAAATATAGGGGAAAAGGGATCAAAAATTACACCCAACAGAACAAGGAGAAATCAAACATAGGGGAAAAGGGAACAAACCCTAGATTTCTTTTACGACAAACAAAAATTAGAGAGCATTACCTTTTATTGGTCGGAGCTTTGTACGACTCTTCCCTTCCATTTGCAAAGGGTGAGTTAGTAGAGAGAGATGGTAGGAGCTTTGTAGGAATCTTCCTTACATTTGATACATATTTGTAGCGAGAGAGAGATGACGAGTTAGAGGGAGGAGTCGTAGCTTTGATCTGAAGAGAGCTTCTATTTTTCTTGCAATTTTTTTTGCTTTGTGACCCGCTGCTCCTTTTTTGCTTTGGTATATTGCCTAGTCCGTTGTATTGGTGCGTTTCTAAACGGGACTATATATATATTTATATTTCTGTCAGGCCTTGAGTTTACTTTGAGGCCTTTTACTACTTTAGTTACATTTAGTCCCCCCTGGAGTTTACTTTGTGGTGGTTGATCGTCTTTTACAAGTTTATTTACATTTCTGATCCCCTATGGAGGTGCTTCGTGATGGTTGATCATGTCTATATATTTATATATTTACCACTTTTATATATTTACATTTCCGATCCCCCATGGAGCTGCATCGTGGTGGTTGATCATATCTGTATATATATATATATATATATTTATATGTACATCTTTTATATATATAAGTGCTTACTGCTTTTCATATAAACTGCGGTATCATATGAGCCTAGGAATCATGTGATCACAGATTCAGTCTACTGAATAAAGATTCGGTTCCCGTGATGGACATTTTTAGTTGTAAGAAGCTTGTTCATTATTTATGATATCTGAATTTCCTTAGATGGCTGTCATGCCCATGAGGAGTTCAAGACTTCATTTATTATTTTCTCAAGATTCCTCGATCTCTAAAAAATAAAAGCAAACAATAGAACATTTAATAATAAAATAGAAGTATAAAAAGGTCTCAATTCCTATTGAGCACAGGGTTTGAAAAACCTCTTTTCATAAAACATCATCGCTATATCTTGCGTAAAACTGAATTTTTGTATAAATTCAAACTCTTTTTATATAGGTACGAACGAAGCCTCGCACTACTTTCAAATAATTGCACATTGATCCACACACACACACACATTCATATAATAGTTTCTTGAAAAGTGGCGGTCAGCGTGGCAACACGGATGCCGGGGGGGTGCCTAACACCTTCCCTCTATAATCAAGCCCCCGAACCCAAATGAATCTTGGTTTCGAGAACATGATTTAGCAAAGTGTTACATCCTTTGGGTGGGTGTAGTAAACCTTTTTTCGGTTGCGTTGGTGCAACTAGTTAAAAACACCAAATGGCGACTCTTACAGTTAAATCGTTGACATTACACATGTCGGACCTTTTTCACTTGTTTTTTCAAACAAATTTCACCTAACATGAGAACACCAAACAACAAGTAACGAAAAGGGACAAATAAAAATCCTGACGTCGACACATTCATTTAATTAATTTATTTTACCAAAATAAATTAGGTCTTATTTTATATTGGTATCTCCCACTATTTTCTTCAAACTATATTACCCTAATTATATAGTTCGACAATATCTAAGTATAGATTTACTAGTGAGAATAAGGATCTCATTTCAAATGTATATAGCCTTGTGTGTGTGCATAACAAACTATATATAAATAAATAGGTAGATAACTCTTGTCAATTACATCATCATGTAACTCCTTATATTTTGCATCTTAAATCATAATGGTCAGGTGTGTGCACATCTGAACTAAAATGATTTAAGTTAAGTCAGACCCAACATTTCCATATAAGTGAAGAGAAAATTACATCCCTTGTGTGTGCATAACAAAGCAGTAATATTCAATTCCTTTTAAACATCATATGTAATAAAAATAACATCTCAAATATTTAATACTCGCCTTGTGTGTGCACAATAAACTTATATTAAATATTCAATAATTTATTATTTTTATCATGCTAGAAGGCGACGTTCGATATTCTAAATATCTTTGAACGTTACAACTTAATATAATTTCTTTGAGGGGTTTGTTATTAGTAGTTTCATCTTGTTTAGCGCGCATGCACATATATATAAAATGCGTGACATATTATTAAACATGTGAAGCATGTTTACATAATATATATATATATATATATATATATGTGTGTGTGTGTGTGTGTGTGTGCATTTATAGAATACTATATTCTACCCGGATTGATTATGGACTTTTATTCTAGTTTGGTTCACTAGAGCCACCAAGTGAACCAAAAGGTCAAACCCTAGGGTGCAAGAATTAACATTTAAATATAACTACTACATTTAAACCCGGGCTCCATTACAAACAAGTCTTCAAGTGCTCATTTCTCCTTAATCTCCGGTTCTTCTAGAAATTCTAATTAATCCTACTACATAAACTATTTAATTTAAATAGAATCCTTGATCAACAGTCAAGGGGAAGTACATAAGAGAGAGATATAATTTACATCAAGAAGAAAACTAGAAAAGACGAGGTACGCAGACCCCTTTTAATAAAACTCATACATTCAAGCATCCATCCAAAATAAAATCCAATCATATTGGTCATAGGCCATAATCAATCCCATTTATTATCATACATATCAATATAGGCATCAATAAATAACATTCATCTCATGAATAATAAATCCATTCCATATATGCATTAATATCAATTAATGGGCAAAAGTTTGCTAAACTTAAGTTTTGAAACAAAATAAACTCTTTTATTTTAATCAAAAGCCAAATCAAAATTAAACTCTTTTAATTTAAGCAATCAGAAATTATATTTCAGATAAAATAAAAACCTTTATTTTAAATTTTTATCAACTAAATAAACCATTTATTTAATTAAGGGAAAAAAATCAGATTCTGCCCAAGGCCCATAATGAACTGGGTCACGGCGCAGCTACGCTGTTCATCCAAGAAACTAGATCTAGTTCATGGCGCAGCTGGGCTCCAAAATGAACTGGAGACGGCGCAACTTGCGCCACGTCGCAAAAATAGGAAACTTTTCTATTAACAAGAAAACCGATCCAATCGCATATAATACATACATGGAATCACAAAGACTGGTAATTAGCACAAGATTGGCTATGTTACCACTTTTAGGTTTGCTAGAAACAATTATATATAATCTAATCACATAAATAAAGCAGAAACAAAGTAAAAAAGGATTTCAAAATTTTTCTTACAAACCATAAACCAAGATCGTTCTTGTGCTTTATTATCAATCTAAAAGAGTAGGAGAATCAAAATCATACCCTTGAAGATTCGAGCTTCCTCAGGTACAAGTTCAACTCCTATTCCTTCGTGCTCTCCTTGACTACGCGGGTTTGATTCCTTCCTTTGATCAACGTCAGCCACCCAAGCGTTTGGCCTCTAGAGGTGATCAACCAAGCAAGAATAAGAAGCAAGAAGAATGTTGTATTGGCTCAAACCTTAGTTTTCTATCTGTATAAAAAAAGGGGCATACTTTCCCAACTATTACAATCGTGTCTATCTAGATATCTGATACAAGACTCCTCTTGTAAAGATATCAGTTAACCCTTTTAATATAATTAAAATAAGTTATTATTTAATTAATTAAACTCCTTTAATTAATTAGGCTCCCTAATCTTGTTAGGGATAATTAATTAAACTCTTTTAATTAATGTATCATAATCCTATTAGGAATAAATGAGAGTACTAATATTAAATTAATTCCCAAACTCCTTTAGAAATTAAAATAATAATAATTGTAATAATATTAATAAGACTCTTCTTATTAATTTATATTTAATATTTCCAAAATATTAAATAATAAATATTAAGCTATTTAATTTACTTTATCACCATAGATTAAATTAAATACACTTAACATATTATTACGATTATGCCATTAATTTCTTAAATAATTATTCTTCTTTTTTATGGTGTGACACTTTAGGTTCTCCATATTAAAGTGGTTGTGAATAAATCAGTTAGAACAATTCTAATCTCATTTAAATAAATAAATTAAACTATTAATTTATTTAAATAAATAATATTTATTCTACAATAAGGATAAGCCTCCTTAGCGATTAACGACTTTCGAGATAATATAGATTTCAACATCAATCACAAAAGAACCTTCGAGTAAATAGTTACCGTACAATTCAATCCTTCCACCATACAATGTCCCAATTAAATATAAGATATGGAACTACTGTCAAGTCTTATTTTATTTAATTATATGTATTTCGATTCCCAAATGCACAACTCCGAATAAATGCAAATTAGAAACTACTTTCTAATTTCATTCCACATTGGCCAAGGATTCCTAGGTTGTCATTTATTGAATCACATAGAACATATCTCTTCTTTTACTAGAAGCGGTAGATTCTTTATTGCTCATTCATTATCTCTATATATAACACATTATACCCAAGCATATCCTTTGATATACCTTGAGGGTCTTAAGGAATAAGTCAAAGTATAAATCATTATATACAAGATAATATGATGATCTCAAGTCTAAGGATCATTTGTACTACTATCACTACAGGATTTCCTATTGACAGTTAAGTAAAACTCCATTAGATATTCCTTAGTGAGTCACGTTCAGTGAACTTATTCTCCAATAAACACTTACATACTTGCTTTAGTGTCCACATAAATGATCATGAGATCAACCATCCTCATCCAATGAGCAAGCAACGTATGTACCAATCTATCCGGATTCACTAATCCCCTTTTTAGTAATCCATTGATTGGGAACATTTTAGTTTTTAAGTTATCTAAGAATTTAGATCTCATTAGCATGATTTTATCATGATTCAAAAAGTATTGCTTAAAACTATGTGTTTATCATAAATTATTAAAATAGCATCATGTAGATAAATTAAATGCCTTTACTAAATAAATACTTTTATTAATAAATAAATAAGATTGATTACAGAGTATATGCTTTATCATCATACATGATTGGCTTGTATGCATACTAATTTCAGATTATAGTTTTTATAATGTTAAAATTTCTCTATGAATGTATTCTGATTTGTTTAATGGGTTTATTAGGATCTAATTGGAAGTTTGGATGATTAAATTAAAGAAAATTTTGTAAAGAGCAGAAGTTGAGTTGGCGTTATGGAAAATTGGTTCTGGAACCTAGCATAGTCGCGCTGCTTTTAGGCACCGCTGTAGTGCAGTGACACCGCACTGGTGCCAAGAGTAAATAGGGTGCGGTCGCGCCTATTGCAGAACAGACCCAGTGTTGAGCTATTAATTGTAAATTTAAAGGGATGCTCGTTTAACCTATTCTAAAGATTGTAGTGAAGCCTAGAAAATGTAATAAGACATAATATCAATTTGTAAACACAACGTTTGAAGACGTCGAGATTTTTACTGTCCCTTTTTTGTTCTTGTCTTTTGGTGTTCTCATGTTAGGTGAGATTTGTTTAAAAAAACAAGTTATGATAAGGTTTGACATGTATATGTCGACGATTGGACTGTAAGAGTCGCTAGTTGGTATTTTTAAATGGTTGCACCAACTCAACCGAGAAAAGGTTTGCACATTGACCTAGTGATGTAACACTACTTAACTGGTCTGTGAAACCGAGATTCGTTAGGGTTCGGGGGCTTGCTTATGCGGAGGGAAGGTGTTAGGCACCCGCTGACATCCGTGTTACCACAGTGACCGCCACTTTTCAATTTAAACTATTATATAAATGTGTGGGGGGGGGGGTCAATGTGCGATTATCTGGAAGTAGTGTTATGCCTCATTTGCACCTATATACAAAGGGTTTGAATTTTGTATAAAAGTTCTGTTTTAACAAGATATAGCAGTGATGTTTTGTAAAAGGGGTTTTTCAAACCCTTATGCTCAATAGTAATTGAGGCCTTTGATACTTCCATTTTATTATGTGTTCGGCTTGATTGATTTTATTTTCGAGATGCGAGGCATCTTCGAGAAAATAATATACATGGCATTGCCGAACTCCTTGTGGGCATGAGAGCCATCTAAGTAAATTTAAACACTGTGAATAATTTACAAGCTGGTTACAACTGAAAATGTCCATCTAGATTTAGAAGACTGAATCTATGATCACGTGATTCCTAGGCTCATATGATGTTGCAGTTTGTATGAAAGCTGTAAGCAGTTAAATATATATAAAAGTTATATATATATATATGAACGATCAACCATCATGGAGTAAACTCCATGGGGGATTGGAAATATAATTATATAAAAGCTGTAAATATATACATAGAGACTGTGACGCCCCCAAAATAGGTGCACATCACCCATCTTGAGTCGCCAAATACATGGTACATAATACAACTATAAACTTCTTTTATACAACTGTTGTGTAAAATACGAATAAACATAGCTGAGAGTTTAAACAAGATTATTGTCTTCTAGACAATATCCACACTCAATGGAGTCCTCATTACAATTATTATTACACTATTTTATAAAAATAGTGAGGACTACTATAGCCACTATCTCAGACCATCACTCCATTCCCCGACTAGTCTCATCTATATTCTCATTTCATGAAGAGAACAGTGAAAGAAAAGGGTGAGCTCGACTAGCCCAGTAAAATATATTATGACTAAGATAATGCAGAATAAATTATCCTTAGCCTTCAATAGTATAACAACTGATAGAATACAATACACAATAAGTTTTAGATCAACAACTGTAGAGGAACAAGAAATCCATTAGAAGAGACAAGTAGAGCATGATATCTACTATCATCTACGATTTAAAAGTTTATCATCAGTTTTAATCTACAACGTTTACTCAAAATCCTTACCCCAAAGGCTAAAGATATTCAAATGTAATAACAATGATCATACCAATCAGTTGTCTATCTTTGCACTATGGGCTAAAGATATTAAACTATAAAACCAATGGTTATGATCAAACCAATCAATTGCCTGTTAGTGCACTACGACCAAAGACATTCAACTGTTAACTAATGGTTATGATCCTGCCAATCAGATCACTGAATTATCCCTGCACTACGGCTAAGGATATTCGTTAGTATCACTAGTGGTCATGATCATGTCATACACCTGTCCATCTTTGCACTACGGGCCAAAGCTATCAATCAACAATTCATCTTTGCACTACGACCAAAGATATCAATCAACAGTTCTTCTTTGCACTACATGCCAAAGACATACAAGTGTAAAACCAATAACCAACAGTCTATCTATGCACTACGTGCCAAAGATGACTTTCATCACAATATAAGTATGAGGATGATGACAATGATATAAGCATTAATCAAACGAAATCAAGGATAAATATTAAACACTTTAAATTTATCTAGAGTTTAAAAATAACTAAATTTTCAACATAATACTGCTTTGTGGAGTAAAATTAAAGAATAATATTGTATCAAAAATGATTTGGACCGAAAAGAAATCAATTTTTATCATGAATAGTACTCCAGGTGAATAGTACTCGGGTGAATAGTACCCCATGAATAGTACGTCAAGAATAGTACTTTGTGAATAGTACTTCGTAAATAGTACTTCATGAATAGTACTTTATGAATAGTACTTTGTGAATAGTATCGTACTTATGAATAGTACCGTATTTATAAATAGTGCCCATGAATAGCACTTTGGGAAAAGTACTTCAGGAATAGTACCTCGGGAATAGTACCCCGGCATGAAAAGTACCCCAAATACTCGAGTGAATAATATTTAGGTGAATAGTAATTGGGTGAATAGTAACTCATGAATAGTACTCCGGCATGAAATGTGCCCCGAATACCCAAGTGAATAATATTTGAGTGAATAGTAACCATGTGAATAGTAACTCGTGAATAGTACTCTGTCATGAAAAGATCAATAATTATCAAGAAAGCTCAGAATAATATTTCCATGAAAAGATATTTGATGAAGCGTAAATATCAAGGATATTCTACTAATTTCATGGAGTATAGAAGCCAAAACTTCAACAAAATGAGTATAGAATTCAAAATCTGAAACGAAATAATATTACTTACATACTACAGAGTATGGAAGAAAATATTATTTCAAGCGAATATTGAACAAAAATAACATCCCTTGAACGAAAATAATATTCCAACGAATATTTAACGAAGATAATATTCCTACGAATATTGAACGAAGATAATATTCTTTATGAATATTGAACGAAAATAATATTCATACGAATATGAAAAATAATATCTCTTCAGAATATGAAATAAATAATACCCCTTACCTCAGAAAAAGACTGGATACTTGAATAGTGAAGTAGCAGACTACTCTTCTTCTTTCTCTCTATAGCTTCTCTCTCTATAATTGCTCTTATGAGTCTAGTGAATTGGTGAGAATGAAGGAAGAATGAGCTTTTATTTATAGGATAACATAGTTTTGATAATTACACGTTTTGGGGCTTGAAATATTACAGTATAATACCTTCGTCTTTTCCTTCATTTTTAATTTAGTCCTGTAAGTATTATCAAACTTGCACCACCTCCCCTAATAGTATATCATATGAATCAATAGTGCAGTCATGTGACTCAATAGTTCTATACATGTGAAAAAAATAATTATAGTATAGTACATTCATCTATACATCCATTTTTAATTTAGTCATGCAAGTATTATCAATCTTGCACCACCTCCCCTAATAGTACATGCATGTGAATCAATAGTACACACATGTGAATAAATAGTTATAAGCATGTGAATTAATAGCAATTAATTGCTCATTTATCTGATTAATTACCCGATTGGTAAATATAACCTCTAGACATCAATTATTATCGGAATAGATGTCGATTTTCACTAACACTAATAATCCCAACACAATGGAAATACCAATTTCATGTTTAATCAACACGAACTTATTCATCATTTATATTATAACTCACAGTATTTAACAACCAGATCATTCCCAAGAAAGAGGGGGCTTTTCGATAAAGATTTCTCCTTATTGGCGCGCAATTAGGTGACCAAACCTCTCCTCAATAGAACTTTCTAGACATCGTCAATATTGTAAATAACAATATGAATAACTCTGTTGTCTCAATTATTAATTTAATAATAATAAATATTATGCAGATAATATTGTGAAAATAATTGAATCAATAATATGAGAGATATTATGCAGCAATTACTGTAGCAATAATTGAGTATAACTGAGGGACTTCTCACGTAATCATCAATAATCAATATCACGTGCTACTATGAAGCCAAGCGTATTACCGTACTTTTATCACCGATTATTTTATGAAAACTTTCTTACTTTGAAAATTTGTCAAATATCACCCTTAACTTTAACCTTTTATCAATTTAACCATTTACTAAATAGAATAATAATTATAAGAAAATTGAATACTTTCATTTCATAAAATTCAGGATCGCACAGAGACGATTAACCGCAACGAAGTAAACTCCAGGCGGGACTACATGTAAATATATAAAAGCGGTAAATATATATATAGAGACGATAAACCGCCACGAAGTAAACTCCAGGCGGGACTAAATATAAATAAAGCAGTAAAAGGTCATGAAGTAAACTCCAGGCCTGACAAAAATGTAAATGTAAGGATTTTGGCACAACAAAGCAACGTACAGTGGAATATAAATTAAACAAACCAAAATTATTTCTGAAACTCAAAACAGGATCCATACGAAATAGATATTAATTTAGTGTTAAGAGATTATACCGATTATGAAATTACTTCTGAAACGCTTCGAATCTCCAACGCAATTCCTCACGAAACTACGTCTCTATGGTATCCACACGAACGCACCCGAACCATCACACGATTTTGCAAAGGGAGCTGGGGTACTAGCCACCAAAGGAACATGATTTTCGATTTTCTCTCTAGTCTCTCTCTAAGAGTGGCTAGGGTTTTTGGTTTTTGATTCTCTTACTAAATTGGCTTATATATATTATCTATATATAGTAGTCAAAAAAGGATTAATCAAAACCTAATCTTATTAAAAACCTAAAATCCAAATTTATATATATTATATATTAATTAAGTATTACTTAATTAATATACATATATATACAAATTATCCTATTAATTTAAATACTATCAATCATATTGTTATATTTAAATCCTTTCAATTTAAATTAATTTCCTTTTAATTATGTTCTATGTGTGTGACCCTATAGGTTATTATTACGTTGGAAATAATTTTAAAATCATATTATAAAATTATAAATAGTGAGCGGCATCTAGTAATGCATCACTGCTACCCAAGTAATAATAAGATCGATTATTCGATGCAACCTTTTCGTGAGCAATGTTACAATGTTTTTTAATCCTTTTAACCTTGACATCCTAGATTAAACTCGAGTCATGGAATGTGTCATACTCTTCATAATTTAATCTGAGTTTTCTTGATTAATGAGTAGACTATATGAAATAAATCATTATTTGAGCATGGCCATACATTTCAGAGTCCTACTCAATCAAGAGGCCTATGGATATCTCTCCCAATATATAGGAGGGTTAAATTCCATCTAGATCACTCATATTCCTCACACAATTCATGATGTACCCAATAATCACCTTTATAGTCCACCCTATTAAAGGTGACCTTTGATGATATCAAAGTACATAAATTTCAATGTAGTAATATAGTGATTTCGGGTCGGAGGATCATTACATCATTGTCACTATGAGAATCACTAATGACACTTTGCATAATGCTCCACGTAGAATTCTCATGGTGGGTCTGTCCAGTACATCGTTCTCTAGCATATACCTATGCATTGACTCAATATCTCATATATTTATGACCAATGAGATTTGGTCATCAGTCAATCTGCATACTAGTCTCAATGCATCATTGTTGTCCCATCAAAAATTATACTTGACTAGGGACATTTAACAGCAATGATACTAATTGTTATTATATAATCTCATATTCAAGTCACATACTTGAAACTATATAATTTGTATCATTATTCTAAGGGATTTTATTATGTTAACATTTATATAACGCAGTAAATAAAACTATAATAAAATCATTCGTTTATTCAATCAAATATAATATCAAAATGTTATGCAATTATATCAAATAATTGGCCTCTAGGTTATAAACTCTAACAGTATATATATATATATATATATATATATATATATAAGCATAGCATATAGAATAATATATCGGACTCAATCAAACAAAGTTTGATGGTAATAATATATATATAAGTATTTATATATATATATATAAGTATTTTATATATATATATAAGCAGTAAATGCTCTGGATATAAATCCAGACTCACCGAATAGAGTTTGATAAAAGTTTGTATATATATAACCAATAAACGCTTCGGATGTGAGTCCAGACTCAATCGAGGCATAACTCGATGATGTTAGTAAATATATATATATATATATATATATATATACAACAGAAATTAAAAGCCACAGACCGAAGTTTGGGCATACGCACACAACACGACTCTCAATGTGAATAATTGTGTGTGCAAAAAGTGGAGAAAGGCTTTAAGAAATGTAAGAAGTCTTATAGTAGGCTACCAAAAAGACTTCAAATGGCTTTAATTGAATGAACACTCTGTTTCCACCCGTAAAATATAGTAAAGTACAAGCTCACAAGGGTTTAAAATAAGAAAGCACAGAGCAAAATGGACAGGGCTTCCTCGCATTTTCTCTTTCTAAAATGGCCACCCCAAGCCCTCTATTTATAGAGAGAGGAAGCCATGAGTGTACTACTGGCTACGGGGTGCCCCGAGGCACTATGGGCCTACTTAGTCTCGAAATGCGCACGCATGCAACGCGTTGTCCGCTCGAACCTTCATAACTTTCAATCTGGGCATCCAATTAAGGCATATAATACCTTTTCGAAATGCTATTGTCGAGAGATACACAATGACATGGGATAAGAGGTTGTACAAAGTCGAGAAGATAGGGCCATGCCTAGATTTTCGGGTCTTCAAATTCCATCCGGTGTGCTACCTTGTGTAGTAGTCACTCGGGATTTGAGTTATGGTTCATGTAAGACACTCCTATGTAAAATGTATGTTAAAATGTTGTTGAGATGGTGTGAATGTGGGATCGAGGTGAAAAATGACAATTTTGCCCCTCACCGGGGTTATCTCCAGTTTGGGCTGATGTAACAGTCGTTGGTTAAGGTTATCTCTAAGATTGGGCTGTTGTAAGTGTTGAATGTCCTCAGGGTTGTCACTAAGGTGTGCCTAACTTCCCAGGGTTGTCTTAGGGATGGGAACTGAGTGCCTCGGGGTTATCTCTAAGGTTGAAGCTGACTACTAGAGGTTAAAACATGCATTTCTGGGGTTATCTCAGGAACTATAACTCCATCCCTTGGGGGTGTCTCCGAGGTTGGAACTGAAACTCCCAGGGTTATCTCCGGGACTGAAACTGAGTATCTTGGGGTTATCTATGAGATGGAATTGACTCCTTTGGTGTTATCTACAGAACTGGAACTGCACTCCTCGGGGTTGTCTCCGTGGTTAAAACTAAAACTCCCGGGGTTGTCTTCGGGATTGAGTTGATTTATCCTCCAGGGTTATCTCTGAAAGATGATTCTGCCCTCCTACAATGTTAGTAACAGGAATTTAAAATTTTGAGTGTTCTACAGATGCCCCTCTTTATCATATTTATGAAATGTAATGGTATGGATAGGATAAAGAATACTAGACACTTGAAATGTGACAAGATAATCATGATGCAATGTACTGTAGCATGATGTATGTGGTTTGTTAGATCGTTTTCCAATGGGATGTGATGATTGTTCCCACAGCTTCTAATGGGGATTGGAGTTATCACTGATGATCCTGATGATCTGCTTGGATGTGTACTCCAAAGCTCTCAGGAACTTCCAGGATGTTGACATTGGGGTTATCACCAAAGTCCTAAATCCTTGATACAGACTTCCCACTAAGGATGTATCTCTCATATACAAGAGATTCTGGGGATTTGTGCTCTGTCTAATGAAGATGTGTATAACATATTCCATCATTGGTCCTCCCCGATGAGGATGTTCTTTCCTGGATTATATTTCCAGGTCCTTCCACTGCTCTGTCAGAGTTACTGCCAATAGTCTGTGTTGTCAAGGCTGCTTGACCTTCGCTAAAATGTACATCAACGGATGAGATCCCTGCTAGGGATAATGTCAAGGCTGCTTGACCTTCGTTGACATGTGCATCATTGGATGAGATCATCAGATAACTTTCGATGCTTTGCTGGATTTACTTGCCAGCGACTGAATGTCGTTAAGGTTACTTGACCTTCGTTGAGGTATGCACCAATGGATGAATTGAATAAATTTTCTGCTAAGGGGAAATTTTTTGGAGTTACGACCCCGGATTGATGGCATGTGTCCGAGATCTGACTCATTTGACATAGATTGATAGCTTAACCCGGCAGTTGCACCGAGCACATTTTTTATCTAGCACTTGGGCAGAGATTCTTCAGAGGCAGATACTTTTGATCCTTCTAACTCTAGGGCTGACCCATCAGGTTACACATATGGTTTTTCTGGTGCAGATCCTCCATTGTATAGGCCTGACATCGCTCTTGACGAAGATCCAGTGACTCAGGAGGAGTTACATCAGGTGGACATGATTGATGATGTAGACATTGACACTATTGTCTTCTTCTGATGTGTATTCTCGCTATATTTTTTGATAGGCCTCTGTTAGATACTAGGTGGTTGTGCCCCATTGTCGCTATATCTTTTGATAGGCCTCTGTTAGTTGTTGGGCGTATGTGCCCCATTTCCTTTTATTTTTAGATGTACAGAGAAGATGTATTAGATGATAATGTACTTAAGAATGTATGTACTATTTTCCATTCCCTATATCATATTATCATCTATTGTTGATCATGCATGTATCATGTTATGCATATGTATGTCTAGAGATATTCAGCATTAACCCCTGGATGGTCTTGTGGCACGGCCCACACAGATGTCTTCCTCGACAGTCAGCCGTATTGATCACACCTCACCAGTATTGGTAGCCTCTCGTCTGAGGTCATGGCATGATAGTTTGTCACCTCCAGACCGGGTGACCGTAGATCAGTTATTATAAAATTCCATGACCCTCCTGATGTTCTAGGTTCCTATGGGCTTTGTAGATGGTATGCTGGAGCATTGGGTATCGGAGAGGCATGTTTTCTGGTTTGGGACCCAGGAGTTGACTCCCACTTTAGAGGAGTATGAGCGGTTGATGGAATTTCTATTGGACAGGCCTTGCGCTCGGATGGCTATCGGCAACATGAGCCAACAGTTTATGACCATCAAATTTGAGGTGTAGAGTAATCTGAGATAAGATTACATCCAAGCCATATGGTGTCCCCGGCATTTTTTCGATAGATGATTTGGCTTAGTAGACAATTATGCACAGCACTCCGGGGATTTCACCACGTCGAAGGATTAGTGGCGTATGGACAGAGTAGACGTACTCATGATGTGCGTAGTGGCTTATGTATACATGCCACTTTATATGGATGAGCTGGACATCGGTGTTGTCATGGCAGTGAGAGCTCTCAAGGAGGGTCATACCATTATGCCGATGATTTTAATAGAGACATTGAGATCTGCCACATATTGTCACACTTATCCTGTAAGAGTATTCATAGGCAGCTCGGTCATGTTATATGTGTGGTTTATGTCACACCTGAGACAGATTGGCACTGTTCGACGGCATGGATATTATTTTTCCCATGACATAGCCATGTCTTACTCCTTTAAGCCAGCGAAGTACATAGACGTTGTATCATGGTCGGTGTTATTGGTAGGGATCGGAGATCCGTTTGACATTTTTTCGTGTACAGGGCTTAGTTCACCCTAGAGCTTCATTACTTATGCACCCTACAGCTTCATTCACCCTATAAATTATAATTTTGTGGGATACCCAAAAGAAACAAAAGGGTATTATTTCTACAAACCTTCTGAGATTAAAGGTGTTTGTTGCTCGAACTGGTATTTTGCTAGAAAGAGAATTTGTCTCTAAAGGAAACAGTGGGAGGAAAATAGAACTTGAAGAAATTCGAGAACCACAAAATATCATTGAACCTGAGTTGGAACGTGAGAAGGAACCACAAGATATTGTGGAAAGTGAACCTGCTCAAATTACACAAGGAATTCGTAGATCTGGTAAGACACGCCAAGAGCCCGAGAGATATTGTGACGCCCCCAAAATAGGTATACATCACCCATCTTGAGTCCCTAAATACATGGTACAAAATTCAAATACAACTTAATTATACAACAGTCGTGTAAAATATGACAAAACATAATCTAAGAGTTTTAATAAGAATATTGTCATCTAGACAATATCCACACTTAATGGAGTCCTCATTACATTTATTGTCACACTATTTAACAGAATAGTGAGGACTACTAATGCTATCATCCGGACCATCACTCCGTTCCTCGACTAGTCCCAGCTACGTTCTCATTTCCTGAAGAGAACAGTGAAAGAAAGGGTGAGCTCAACTAGTCTAGTAAGAAATATTATGACTAAGATAATGTAGAATAAATTATCATTAGTCTTCAACAATGTTAAACTGATAAAATACAATAGACATCAAGTTTAACTGCAGCAGAATAAGCAATCCATTAGAAGAGTCAAGTAGAGCATGATATCAACTATCTTCTATGATTTAAAATATTTTCATCAACTTTTATCGCTGAGACTCAGCTTAATAAATAAACCACATCATCGAGTCATCCATGCACTATGGGCCAAAGATATTCATTAAATCATCAATGGTCATGACTATCTTAATAATAATCACGGTCATAATCATACCAAAAGCGTCCATCAATGCACTACAGGCTACTGAGGACTTTTACCACATCATTTATAACGTTACAGGTTATGATTATACCGAATAATCCCTGGTCATAATCATACCAAGTCCATCTATGCATGTAAGCCAAAGATGACTTTCATCACAATATAAGCATGAAGATGATGACAATGACATAATAATTCAATAAAACAAGTTCAAGAATAAATTTTAATGATTTATAAGTTAATTTATCTTGAAATCAATTAAAGTCCAAATTGTCAACATGATCTGCTTTATGGAGTAAAATTCAAGAATGCTCAGAAGAATATTTCCATGAAAAGATACCGGGTGAAGTGCAAATATCCAGGATATTCTACTAATTTCATGGAGTATAGAAGCCAAAACTTTAACTAAATGAGTATCATAGAACATATGAAACTGCAAATGGATTTTCACCCGCTATGTGGTAATCCACGTAGACAGATCATTTCCACAATTTAATAAGGAATGATTATGAAGGATCATTCACCATGCATGTGATAATCCACATAGACAGGTTATTCCAACAGAATAATAAAGAATGAAACCAGGTCATGCGTAATCTGCACAGATAGGATATTCCAACAGAATAATAAAGAATGGAATAACAGAAGAATTCACCATGCATGCGATAGACCGCACAGACAAGTTATTCCAACAGAATAATAAAGAATGGAACCAGGTCTAGCGTAATTTGCACAGACAGTATATTCCAACAAAATAATAAAGAATGGAATAACAAAGAATTCACCATGCATGCGATAGATGCATAAAAGTTATTCAATAGAATAATAAAGAATGGAAACCGTGTCTAGCGTAATCCACACGAGATGAGGATATTCCAGCGAGAATAATAAAGAATGGAATAATGAAGAATTTCACCATGTATGCGGTGCCAGCAGACGCGGAGTTATTCAACATAATAATAAAGAATGGAATAATGAAGCTCTCTTCATGAATACGAAAGAAATAATACCCCTTACCTTAGAAAAAAACTAGATACTGGAGTAGAGAGGTAGCAGACTTCTCTTCTTCTTTCTCTCTATAATTTCTCTCTATAATAATTGTTCTATAACTTTAGTGAATTGGTGAGAAAATAAGGAAGAGTGAGCTTCTATTTATAGGAAAATATAGTTTTAATAATTGCACGTTTAGGGCTCGAAATATTACAGTACAATACCTTCAACTTTTCTTTCATTTTTAATTTAGTCCAGCAAGTATTATCAAACTTGCACCACCTCCCCTAATAGTAAATAATGTGAATTAATAGTTCAATCATGTGAATCAATAGTTATAATCATGTGAAAATACGAATTACAGTATAGTATCTCCATCTATACCTCCATTTTTAACTTAGTCATGCAAGTATTATAAATCTTGCACCAACTCCCCTAATAGTACAAGAATGTGAATCAATAGTACACACATGTGAACAATAAGTTATAATCATGTGAATTAATAGCAATTAATTACTCATTTATTCGATAAATTACCCGACTGGTCAGTATAACTTCCAGACATCAATTAATATCGAAATAAAAGTCAATTTCCACTAACACTAATAATTCCAACACAATGGAACTATCAGTTTCATCTTTAATCAACATGAACTTAAAAGTTTGTCACTGAACTTGGAAGTTTGTCACTGTATGGATTAAAAAGTTTGTCACTGAACTTGGTGTTGTTCTAACCATTGTTGATTCGGTTAAGCTATACTATGATAATAATGGAGCCATTTCATAGGCTAAGGAACCCAGATCTCACCAACGATCCAAGCATATACTTAGGTGGTACCATCTCATTCGTGAAATCATTGATAGAGGAGATGTACATATAGGAAGAGTGCCAACAGATGATAATGTTGCAGATCCATTGACCAAGGCTTTGTCACAGCAGAAGCATGAAGGTCACACTAGTTCCATGGGTATTAGATACATGAGTGATTGGCTCTAGTGAAAGTGGAAGACTGCTAGAGTTTGTGCCCTAGAGGCAAATTATTTGATATAATTGCTTAACATTCTGATATTATATTTGATTGAATGTATGAATTATTTTACTATGGTTTTATTTATTGCATTATATAAATTTTAACATAATAAAAATTCCTTAGAATAGTGATACAAATTATATAGTTTCAAGTATGTGACTTGAACATGAGATTATATAATTATAATTAGTATCATTATTCTTAATAGTCCCTAGTCGAGTATCATTATTGATGGGACAACAATGATGCCCTGAGACTAGTATGTGGATTGACTGATGACCAAATCTCATTGGTCATAAATATATGAGATATCAAGTCAATGCATAGGTATATGTTAGAGAACGATGTACCGGACAGACCCAACATGAGAATTCTATATAGAGCATTATGCGAAGTGTCATTAGCGATTCTCATAGTGACAATGATGTAATGATCCTCCGACCTGAAATCACTATATTACTACACAGGAATTTATGTGTTTTGATATCATCAAAGGTCACCTTTAATAGGGTGGACTATAAAGGTGATTATTGGGTACATCATTAATCGTGTGAGGAATATGAGTGATCTAGATGGAATTTATCCCTCCTATATATTAGGAGTGATATCCATAGGCCTCTTGATTGAGTAGGACTATGGACTGCATGACCATGCTCAAATAGTGATTTATTTCATATAGTCTACTCATTGATCAAGAAAATTCAGATTAAATTATGAAGAGTATGACACATTCTATGACTTGAGTTTAATCTAGGATATTAAGGTTAAAATGATTAAATTACATTAAAACATTGGTCACGAAGAGGTTGTATCAAATCATCAATCTTATTATTACTTGGGTAGCAGTAATGCATTACTAGATGTCGCTCACTGTTTATAATTTTATAATATGATCTTAAAATTATTGCCAACATAATAATTATAACCTTTAGGGTCACACACATAGAAACGTTATTAAAAGGAATTAATTTAAATTGTTAGGATTTAAATATATCAATATTATTGATACTATTTAAATCATGAATTTAAATTAAAAGGATGATTATATATATATATATATATATATATATATATATATATATATTCAGATTTTATTTTAATTAGATTAGGGTTTTGATTAATTCCAATTTATTGCTATATATATGATATATCAGCATTTTAGGGAAGTTAATCATAACCAAAACCCTAGCCGATCTTAGAGTGAAACTAGAGAAAAATTTTGAAAATCCTAATCCTTGGTGGCTAGTACCGTAGTTCTCTTCACTGTAGATCGTGCAACAATTCACGGGGCGTTCGTGTGGATACCGTAGAGGCGCGGTTCTGATTAGATTGTGTAAGGGATTCGAAGCCATTTTAGAACTCTTTCATAACTGGTATAATATCTAAACCACTAAATTAATTTCTGTTTCACATGGATCCTGTTTTTGGGTTTCGAAAATTGCTTTGATTATTTTTATTTCCACTACATTTTTGTGCCGAAATCCCTACACCAACTGTAATGACCCCAAAATTCATACAATTCAATTATCGACTTCGGTCGTTAATAACACGTCTAACTTCTGATTTTACATTATTATTCGATGTTAAGCTTAATAAGATGCGGAATAATGTAAACTTTTCTATCTTCTTACTTTAAATTCCTGAATCAAAACATTTATCATCTACATGTCTTTGAATCAATCTTATTGTATGATTCGCTTCATCACTGTTATTATATAGAATCTTACATGTCAATCCAATAACCTTTACATATAAGATAACTCAAGCTTTACAGTTTATCATTACATAATCATTGTGATTTATCAAGTACATTTCTCAAAACCTTTATCTTTACCTACCTTTGAACCATACTTAGTTTATTACTCACCTTATCAGAGTTAATAAATAAAACTTACATTGAGGTTCAATACCCGTTCATACAACAAACAAAACTTAAACTTTAGCTCAACATCTATTAAGCATCATACATTATTCGGAACCCTAAACATGGTTCAAATAATAATAATTCAGCCAAAGTGTAAAAATCTTCAAGTATCACATCTGATTCATGTCTTTCAAGTAGCATATAACTTTACCTTGAATCATTAACCTGCAAAAGTGGTTATTTTCAAGGTTGAGCTCGACAGCACAATAAAATCTAACAGTTTTCATGCATCATATAGCACATAATAACATGCTCAATATACATCTTATAAACATTGGACTAACATAATATACATGTTGCAGTTCATATAACAAGTATAAAGATTGAGTTCATTACTCAATCAACATTCATTACTCAATCAACGTAGTCATAAATTGACTTTAACATTTCATACTTTCAATATATATATATATATATATATATATTTCACACATCATGCTCTTTGCAATAAAGATTTAAAGCAGCTAATCATCAAGTTCACATAGCAAATAGGAACTGAAAGACTTGCATTGATTGTTGTTTACCAATAAAAGTTTAACAGCTTACAGCTATCTGAACTTCACGTGCCCTACACAATTATATAATCATTCACAATAACTATTACTCACATAGCAATGCATAGTAGTTGTAATGTAAACTTTACTCTATATCTCATAACCCTTTCTATTATTAGTATATAATGTTCAATTTGATTGTGTTAGTTTTCAACTTATATCTCACTATATTTATTCTTAATAATACTCAAAATTCATTGAAGTGTTTAAGTCTTTCTAGCAATCCTTATTGGTTTTATATTAACCCCATTTCATATCTTATAATATTCATTTCATTTGGCTTAAAACACTTTTTACGTTCATTAACACTTGTCACGACGTTTTGACGTTTATTCGTCACACGACCGATTTGTCTCCCTTGTGTATTTTAAGTATGCTTATACAACTTATCTAATACATCATTTATTAATGTTAAGAATCATTATATTTACTAACATTTATGTTTTATAACTTATAACAACATCTTTTATCGTGAGAAGCACTACACTTGCATACGTGTATGCCTGACGCCTTCCGATTATCCCCGAAAACATAATAGTCCTCACAATGACCATTTTTGACCCCTGTTCCTGACCTCAAATTGAAAGCCTTAAAGAATAAAAGTGTATTTCTATTCATCCTCGTTCCGGATCATCTTTAATCTCCTCAATCGGAGTTCGTATGAAAACGTTATGCCTATTTTACTAAAACAGATCAAAACAGTCACATCTAACACACTATGGGCGCAGCTGCACCCAATCAAGCCTTGGGCACAGCACAGCTGTGCCCTAGAGGGCATCTGTGCCCCAAATGACATAGGGCACAGTACAGCTGCACCCGTTATTAGAAACGGGACTCTAAGTTCATTGTTCTTGCGATTTTTGACCCTTTTTTCCTATTTATCGTCATAACTTGAGTTATACACATCCAAATTATTCTGTTTTTGATTCTATGGATTCATAATTCATTGAACTACAACATACTAGAATTATAACAATTTATAGAAACACTAACTAGCCTAAATCTTGACCCAAAACTCATGTGCATACTAAACTTTCATGTTTTAACATGTTTAGTGAGCTCATTCACTACGAATTCGTTTCTTAACCAAATTGATTCATTCAACTTGCGTTCTTTTTTTTCAACATACTAACATATTCTAGACTCAATTTATAGTTTAGTTCACAAACTAACTACAAATATTTGTACTTTCACAATCCATATACATAACCATATACACTGTAACAAAATTTTCTTTCTTTTTGAACATAATTAGCACATTAATTCCCTGTCTAGATGCTAATTCTAACATCACAATTTACTAATAAACACCATTAATCAGTTTGTATAAGAACAATTCATCAAATATGCAATTTACAGAAAATTTTGAAACTCAAGAACATGAACTCTTCTTATAAACGTAAACTTGAGTTTTAGAGATTATACCTTCACTTGCTTGGATATAATCTTTGCTAAACACGGAGAATTGCTTTAGAATCACAGAAATTCTAACTTAAGATTTCTCAAACTCTCTCCAACTTCTTTGTAAACTTTATTCTTTCTTCTTCTTAGGCTTAGGCCAATTCTTTTCACGTAAAACCAACTAAAACCAACCCACAAAGCTAAACGTCTAAAATTGACGTTTTATTAAATATAATAATGATATATCAGTTATAAAATTTAATATATTTTATTTATATTTTTATTTTATTTTTATTATTATTTTAATTCAAATTAAAAATTCAAAAGCCATAAGGCTTTGTTTGGCAAAACACTTTTTTAAATAAAGACTTAATATCCTTAAGCCTTGTTTGGGTAAATCCATTTAAAACTACCTTAATTTATTTTAATAACTCATTTAGTTTATAGTCCCGCATTATTTATTTGGATTCGCATATCCAATCTTAGTTAAATAAATAAAACTAATTAACACAAAATTATAATTTTACTTAATAAATTAACATATCACTTTAATTACTAAATTAAATTAAGACAACATTCTAGCAAACTATATAGTCCTTAACTACTCTTTAATTTAGTTATTAAGTTAAATTAGAGTATATCTCATAAATTTAATTCATCACTCTTTTATCTTAATTAAGTTAATTACTATAACTCATGAATTATTTATTTACTAATAAATAATCTAACAAATATCTACTAAACAACAAACACATCAATTAAAAATATTTATTTAATTCAATAAATATTTGAAATTATAAATAAAATTCTGGATTGTTACAGGCTTCTCGCCATTTGTCAGCAGAGGACAGATCTAGGGTGTATGCCTGTTGGGATCAGCGTGAGCTAGTTGAATTTTTTGTTAGCAATCCAAGCTGTTCGGCAGAGTATTCTACATGGATGGAGGTAGAGACCACATCGGTCGCGGTTGTATCCACAGAGCCGGGGATTGATTCTGATGGTGGAGAGCCCACAGAGGACGTTTATTTTCCCACAAATGAGGAGCTATTTGTTAGGTTGCCAGCAGATGTGATGGATTCTCCCAGTATGACTGCTACTATGACCCTGCATTCAGCAAAGTATTTAGAGCAGAGTCTTCATCTGATGACTTTTGAGAGAGATCATGCTACGGCCTTGATGTCGACAGCTCATCCTGGGAGAGATGACGCTCTATTGGAGAGAGATGATGCTTTAGCTCATAGAGACACCGCTATTGCGGAGCGGGATGAGGCTAGATCATCTAGAGATGCTTTGATTGTTGAGCGGGATGGCGATATATCTGCCCGAGACGTAGCCGCTATACATAGTACTGTAGTGAGGTCCCATACTACTGTTGTTATTGCAGAGATGAGCACGTATATTAATGAATATAGCATCACCATGCAGTCAACTGTGGATTTGTTGGCTCGTGTAGATACCCTTGGGCAGGAGCTCATAGCATTACCTCTTTCTTTGGAGAGAGATGCTATATTGGACTTGATAGTTCGTATATACACTAATTTATAGATGGGCTTGTATTCTCCTGTACAGACTAGCTTAGCCATTTTGTCATGTACAATACATATTGTATATATCAAAAAGCATTATATATGGCAGGAAAATATATTTTGATTCGCTTCCCTTTTAGTTGTGCCTTGTTACTTACTTGATATTTGCATGCTTCTCCAGGACTTATGATCTTGATGTATTCTGAGCTCATCCTTAATGGGAAGACATTGAGATATCTCGGGATCTTTCAGAATGGATCGTTGATCTGTGTGTATCCCTACCCTTTGGTGTCTTGGGACTGGTTTCTGTATGTAGATGTGGAGAGGAGTGTAGCTTTCCTCTCTAAGGTTGACCGTACCACATATAGTCGCCGGTACTCCTTTGTATGGGGGAGCCCAGGTAGTTCCATCACTTATGGATTAGTGTTTATCTTTGTGGACTCAACCGTAGCTTAGATGGTCACCGATTATCCCATTTGTGTGGGGAGCCCAGTTAGTTCCATCCCTTTGGTCTGAAGCCGATGAATTGTGGTGGATTGAAGTTTGATCCCATTACCATGTGATAAGTATTTTTGTTTTTGTAGGGGGTAAGACTGAACCATGAATGGCTGCTTACGTACTCCTATTGAAGAGGAGATCAGGTCTGCGTAGTTCGAACCTGGTGTAAGAGGTTCAACACTATATATGAAAGGGTGTAGAAGGGTGTAGAAGTGTTTGTTTAATTTTTTTATGTGGTGCGACTGGGCAATAAAAATGGTTTCCTATGTACTCCCGAGTATTAGGGAGATCAGGTCGACGTAGTTCACCCCATGTGCAGGATGAATTTAAGATGAAAATTTTGATCCCATGTTCAGGATAAACTGCAGGTGAAAAGTTTAATTCCATGTACATGAGAAACTGCAGGTGTGAAAAGTTTTATCCCTGGTGGGATAAAACTGCAGGTGTAAAGGTTTAATCCCTGGTGGGATAACCTGAAGATGTGAAATGTTTGAAATAAAGTGGAGTGAAGGATCTGCTGATCTGAAACTAGATTGCTGGTTTGAAAAGTTTGTTTATCCCTAATGGGGTAGATGGGTATGAAGAAGGGTTGTATGTAGTGAAGGGTTAGAAAACCTGAAGTGATTGAGGATCTGGTGATCTAAAACTAGGATGTTTGCTTGATGGTAACCTCAGACATAGTACCATTTCACGGTGTCCGAGTTGATGAGCTGTGGAAATTCATCGCTATCCATTTCCTGTAATCGGAGAGCACCTCCTGTAAACACCACCTTGACAACAAATGGGCCTCCCTAGTTTGGGGTGAATTTTCCATTGGAATGATCTTGGTTGTCAATAATCTTCTTCAAAACTAAGTCATGTTGTTTAAACTACCATAGCTAGACTTTCCTGTTGTAGGATATGGCGATCCTTTGTTGGTATAACTGACCATTAAAGATAGTATCGGTTTGCCTTTCGTCTATTAGAGACAATTGGTGATACCTATCTTGTAACCATTGATCTTCATCCAGCTGAGTGTCTATCAACACTCTGAGGGATTCCATTTCCACCTCTATGGGGAGCACTGCTTCCATCCCATAGGTTAATGAGTAGGGGGTTGCCCCAGTGGAAGTGCGCATTGAGGTTCTGTAGGCTAATAGAGTCAGAGGAAAAAGGTCAGGCCATCCTTTGTGATTGGCGGACATCTTATTATCTTCTTGATGTTCTTATTAGCCGCTTCAACAACACCATTCATCTTTGGACGGTAGATGACAGAGTTGAGATGTTTGATGTAGAATTTACTACATAACTCCTCCATCATTTTGTTGTTAAGGTTCTTAGCATTGTCTGATACAATTACCTCTGGTTGTCTATATCGACAAATGACATTGTTTCTGATGAAAGCAATGATGACTTCTTCGGTAACCCTGGGGAAGGAGGTTGCTTCTACCCACTTGATGAAGTAGTCAATCATAGTGAAGATAAACTGATGCCCATTACTGTCTTTGGGCTCGATGGGCCTGATCACATCCATTCCCCAGATTTAGAAGGGCCAGGGTGATCTCATATTGTTGAGCTCCCTTGAAGGGGCGTGGATAGCATTCCCATTAATTTGGCATTGTTAGCATCTCTTGACGTGATCATTACAGTCAGCCTTAAGAGAGAGCCAGTAATGCCCTGTTCTGAGGACCTTTTTGATAAGTAGAGGGCTGTTCATATATGGGCCACATACTCCAGCATGGATTTCATCCATGAGCCTCTAAGCTTGGTCCTTGTCTAGACATCTGAGGAGACCTAGTCATGCATCTCGTTTGTAGAATGCATCTCCGCTCAGGTAGAATTTCATAGCCATTCGATGGATTCACTTTTTCTCAGCAGGACTCACTTCAACGGGTGTAGATCCATCTCGTAGATACTCCTTGATGGGCTGATACCAAGGGTGTTGAATAGAAGGTAGCTCATCCGATACTTCTCCAATGTAATTCCCATAGGCTGGAGCCTTTTGCAAAGTAAATGTGATGATTGGCATGTTTTCCTTGTCATGTATGTTGATTAAAGAGGCCAAAGTTGCTAGCACGTCCGTAAAGTCATTCCTATTCTGAGGAATATGGAGGAAGGATATTTCTTCAAACTCCGAAGCCATTTGGAGAACTTACCGATGGTAAGGCAGTAAATGTAGCTCTTTGGTGTGATATATTTCGGTGGTTTGTCTGATTACCAATTCAGAACCTCCAAAGACAGTTAACCGCCTGATGCCCATTGATTGGGCAAGTTTTAGCCCCATGATATAGCCTTCATACTTAGCTGTGTTGTTGGTGCTAACAAACTACAATTTGACGGTGACAGGATACTGCTCCCCTGTAATGGCTACTAGAACTGCTCCAGCCCCAGAACCTTCCATGTTAACAGCTCCATCAAAATACATCTTCCGTGTCTGGTGTGCATCGTACTGATAGTGTTGCTGAACTGTCATTACCCCTTCATCGGGGAAGTATGTTTCCAAGGGTTTAAAATCCCCTGAAGGTGCGGCAACTAGTTGATCCATAATTCCTTGACCTTTGATAGACTTTTGTGTCACATAGACGATGTCAAATTGTTGTAGGATCAACTGCCATCTGGATAGTCGATAATGTAACATGGGTTTACTGAACACATACTTGAGAGGATCCACACGATATATGAGATGGGTTGTGTGACCATGGAAGTAATGTTGTAACCTCATGGAAGCCCATGCTAAAGCACAACAAGTCTTCTCAATCAGAGTGTACTTATGTTCACTGATGCTGAATCTTTTGTTGAGGTAGTAGATAGCTCACTATTGGCCTCTTTCGTCTTTCTACCCCAGCATGTTGCTCGTGGCACTGTCATTAATGGTTAGGTATATGAACAGGGGAACACCATCCCTGGGAGGTACCAATATAGGAGCTTTGACTAGATGCTCTTTGATTGTAAGGAAGGCATTCTGACACTCATCATTCCATTTCATGGATGAGTTCTTCCTTAACAGCTTGAAGATAGGCTCACAGGTTGCTGTGAGTTGGGAGATGAATCGGCTGATGAAGTTGATCCTTCCCAAAAATCCCCGTATTTCCTTCTTTGTCTGAGGAATGAGTATTTTTTTGATGGCCTGGATTTTGGTGGGATCCAACTCAAGCCCTTTGTGGCTGAATAGGAACCCTAAAAACTTGTCTGATTTAATGCCAAAGGTGCACTTAGCTGGATTCAACTTCAAGTTGTACTTACACCACCTATTGAAGAGCTTTCTAAGATGGACTAGGTGGTCTTCTTCCCTTTGGGACTTGACAATGATGTCATCCACATAGATTTCTATCTCTTTGTGCATTAAGTCATGAAAAAGAGCCATCATGGCCCGCTGATAGGTAGCTCCAGCATTGATGAGGCTGAATAACAACCGTCTATAACAAAAAGTTCCCCAAGGCATGATGAATGCAGTTTTCTCACGATCTTCTTCAGCAACCATGATTTGATGGTACCCCGTAAAACAATCAGCAAAGGAGTACATGTTGTATTGAGTAGTATTGTCAATGAGGATGTGGATAAATGGAACGGGAAAACTATCTTTAAGGCAAGCTTTATTTAAATCCCTATAATCCACGCAAACTCAAACCTTTCCTCCCGGTTTAGGCATGAGGACTATGTCGGATAGCCATTCAGGGTATGTTGACACCAGGATGATGCCAACTTGAAATTGTTTCACAATTTCTTCTTTAACCTTTAAATTCCACTCAGGTTTTAATTGTCTAAGCTTCTGCCTGACTCGCTTGAATCCTTCTTTGATGGGAAGGCGATGAATGAAACTGTCAGGGGAAAAATCCACCATGTCTTCATGAGACCATGCAAACATATCCTGGAATTAGGTTAATAGAGTAACCATGTCATTCCTTTAGTTTGGAGTAAGGTCCGTACCAATCTGGATTAGTTTGGGGTTTTCTAAGGTTTCGAGGTTGAAAGAGGAGGTTTGATCAAGATTTGGCTTGGGTTTTTCTCCGACCCATTCTTTGATCTCCTGAGGTATCTCATAGTCCTCTTGTATTTCCATCAAGTCTGAGTCCAATTTTACATCAAAGTTACAGTCCTTGTGGAGAATAGGCACCTCATCAGCAAATTTAGGCACATCTATATTCAGAGTCCTGAAAAAAAATGCTTTTACTTAATATTTGAAAATTTTCAATCATACAAAGTGTTAGCATGTAATGACAAAAGAAGCGCTAATTGCATGCACGAAAAAGTTAGCGAATTATTGTTATCTCAGGCGGAGGGAGTTTCGCCTTTTTTACCCTCAATAAAGAAACACAATGGAATGCTGCTTCAATTGATAAGGGTGAAGTTCTATTGGACAGCAGTGATGAAGGGGCTATCATCGTCCTCCTTCTCCCAAATGATGACCATGATATCTGGACAATCATCGTCTGGGATGTCTCTATTCATGCCCTCAGTATGGACAATGATGTGTATGCTTGACAATCACCTGGAAATCTCTTGTTTACATCTCCATTCCCTTTCTTCCACTTCGGGATCTAGAATCAGGACCTCTTTTCCTTTTACTGGTATGGGTTTAGGAAACAACATAGCCATTACATGGGCAGGCACCTTTACCGGAGACCGCACAGGCTTAGGATCTGTAGGTTGAGACAATCGCGGTGTGGCTGAAGTTGAAGGAACTTATTTATGCTGATGAGGATTCCTGTGACTGGAACTAGCAGAATAGCCTAGTCTGGCTGTCCCAGTTTGACTAGAAATTTTAATTGGGCGCTTAATGCCCTGATGATCTTTGCCCAACCCTTTTTCAGGTTGATAACCTAATGATATCATCTCTTGAGTTGTTGACATTAACTTAGCAGAAATCTTGGGTATTAGAGGTGGCGCCCCAATAGGATGATAGTGAGTGTTGCTCACCTCTAGGGCATGGAAATTAACCTGCTCAACTTCTAAATTAAAGCTGATGAGTGGTATGTTACCTTATTTAGGACATTCCGGCTCAGCATTAATAGTGACTAGGTTGTTGTTAATGATGTATTTGAGTTGCTAGTGAAGGGCGGAAGGGACGGCTCTAGCCATGTGAATCCACGGTCTCCCCAAGAGCAGGTTGTATCATGTGGCTATTTTGAACACGTGAAAGGATACGAAGAATGTATGTGGACCAATCTCTATAGGCAGTTCATTCTCTCTGACAGCATTTTGTCGGGATCCATCAAAAGCTTTGATAACTGTATGGCTACTTCTGATCCTATTGAGATTGATGTTCAACTTCTCCAAAGTGGCATAAGGACAGATATTCAAAGATGATCCTCCATCTATCAAAACTCCTCCTGCCATGTATCTGGAGGACAGAACCGCTATGTGCAACGGTTTGTAATGATCAGTCCCTTCGGAAGGTATGTCGTCATTAGTGAAAGATATCTCATTGTTGTTAAAATTATGATCAACTAGATGCTGGAATTTGTCAACATCCACTGATTTCGACAAATGGGCTTATTTCAAAACCTTTAGTAAGACCTTCATGTGGTCCTCGAAAGAGAAAACCAAGTCCACTATGGAAATTTGTTGTGGAGCTTCTCTAAAGCTTAAAACAACCTTGGCTTTATCATGGCCCATAGTACGGAGGAATTATTCAATTTTCTCCATGGGAACTTTCCCCTTTGATCTGATGGTAGGCCTCATCATCCATTGGGGAAAATATAGTGGATTCTCTTTCAACACTGCAGCAGTTATGTAGGGTGTGGATCCTTCAGCCTCTCCATAATTCCATGGCACTTTTTGTAGGCTGATAATAGGATACTGTGGTCTATATGGCAAGATAATTGGCTTTGGTGAGGCCAATTTCAAAGGATTGTCAACACCTTTGAGTTAAATTGCTTCAATTGTGAGTGGTCTGGCAGCCAAATCATCTTCAACAGATATAACTTCTATGACTTCCTTCAATTTTGTAGGAAATGTGTCCCCACTCTTGAGTAATACAGTGCCATTATCTGCCAACTGCAGGACACTACTGTCAATTAGATTCTGAATAAGATGGCGGAGTGCCCAGCATTCTTCAGTGCTTGTTGGGTAAAATATAAGTACGCACAACACGCAAGTATATGTAATCAACAAGTAATATAATAATGAGTAGAGTATCATTCGCACAGAGACAATTCACTAAGAAATTTAACCTCACAATTATCAATTTTTTATTAATCCTAATTTTATTAAACTATCCACTTCAATGTTTAAAACTATAAAAACTAAATTATAATAAATATATGATCTCAAAACAATCACAAATATCAAAAGCTGAAATTTCAAACAATTAATGGAGATTAGACTTATGATTTCACCCTAAGCTTCACTCTAATTTTTACACCTTTATTCCAATTCAACTCACTATCCCAGTTTATTAATCAAGAAAATGATTGTAGTACTAGCCACCTCACGATGCACTAATACTGTATTAACTTAAATCGAAAAATTAGATAGAAACAAGTTAAACACCTTAATCAACTAACTCAATATATCTCTATGTGAATTATAATTAAAGTAGGTTTAAGATTAAGTTCTCTATTCGATTACATGTGATGTCAAGCATATCTCTACCTTCACATTCATCAAGATTCTGTTATTCACAAAATTCAAGAACACATGCTATATTAACTAAGTCTAAATTCGTATATCCTCTCTCGATTCCATACAAATCCACAAAGAATTGTTGATCAGGCAATTCATAAATTCAAGCTCAAATTAATATAGATAAACTGGAAAATAGCTTATTGAACTGAAAATCAAAGTTATAAATCCATCGTTTCACTTAAGGATCCATCATAAGCCTAAAAAGTTAATTAGTTCATCATGAATGAAATAATAACTAAATAAATTAAAGATAACATCCTTTCAATTACAAATATAAGACTGAGAATACGAATAATGCAAAATGCCCTTCACGTAGCCTTAATCCGCAATCGACACGAAAATCTCTTCAAAATCTTCCTCCAAGCTTGCTATGAAAAATTCTGGAATTAATCTCTGTAATTTGCCTTCTATCTCCTTTAATTTGTTGTTAGTTACTCCATATACATCCAACACACACGTTTTTTTCAAAGTCCTATGTCCATTAGAGTCCAAATGCAATCCAAAAATACTTAGAATCCATGTTCCAGCAGAGTTTAAAGCAAAATAAAACACTCAGGATCCGGCACCCCACGCCACGGCAGGCATAGCTACTGTTAAACAATATTGAAGATCGCCCATTCCGGCGGGGGTGTTAAGGAAAAATGGGCCCGCCCCGGCGGGCATAGGTTCTACTAGTTGGCCTGACTGACTTACATACTTGCAACCATAATCTCTCCAAATGACGTCCTTTCTTCGCTACTTGCCACAAAAACAACCCTACACATAAAATAACATGGAACAAGTAAAAACGAACATGGAAACAAGAAATTAACAAGGATTAAGCTTGAAATGAACATTGATTCGTGAATATAAAATTCACTTATCAAAATCCCTCAAACTTAAACCGTGCTAGTCCTCGACCACAAAATAGAACAAATATGCTACATAATGCAATGCAATGATATGTAATGTATCTAATCTATCTGTTTTAGAATCCAACAGTGTTACAGAATCAAAATTATCTCACCGGCCTCAGGGAAAACAATCGAACACTACAATCTTAATCACCAAAACCAATCAATAATTCCTTATTAGTTCTCAAATCTTAAACCATTATCACCGGTATAGTGTCTGTGTGCTCAACTTCCATGATAACAGATACGAACTCAAATTCAATACATAACCAATCTCTTAGAAGGACTCATACAGGACAAACTCAAAAAGTTCAAAAATAGACGAGTTCTGACTAAAACTAAACAATCACCATGATTAGGGGTCAAAATAGGGTATTCATGCTTTCTCTTTCTTTATTTTATTGACGGGGGCCCTTTGTTCTTATTTCCCACTTTATTCATATTTTTTTTATATATATACACATAGCTATGTAATGTCTTATTCCCTTAGGCTTTTCTATGCTACCTTAACGAGCTTTTGACCAACGACTCCCAGACCATTAAGACCTTAAGGCGCTAGGTGTAAAGACAATCCCCTCGGGCTTACTTACTCAAGTAACAAAGGCCACAAAACAAGACAAGCACGCCACAGTGTTTATTCATACATTTTTTTAGATAGCTTATATACCCCTAACACTCCCCCAAACTTAGGTTCTTGTCTAAATTTAGCCATCACTACTTATTCGTGTCATTCTTTGATTTATACTAGCATTATCCTTTAGAAACTATTTATGTATCAATTTAAACTAATCAGTCAACACATACATTATTACGTGCTACCCTTTTTATACCAGTTTCAAACAAGAATAAGATCCAATTCATAATAGAAACTATATCAATGTTCTAATAATCAATACTGTAGTCATTGACTTAATCTCAATTCTCATCATTGGCCAAAAGTAAAATAAACTACAACACTGCTAGACATATGCGAACACAATATTTAACCAAATTTTTTATATATATATATATCAAACATAACATAACAAAATGAAACAATAACAAAAATAACCTAAGCTACTATGTATGTACCTAAGCTATTATGCAACTATGTGATTACATGAATGCAACATCACAAATCCTATATTAATATGTAAAACTAAAATGCAATGACAAATGCAAGCCTAACTAATGACATTATGCATGCAAACATGTAATTAAATCCCCCAAACTTAAGAATTACAATACCCTCATTGTATGGATAATCACAATAAAATGTGTGAGGACTTTCCTGCAATCGCCTAAGTCTGGGGTGGTGGTGGGTGATCTTCTTCCTCGGAGTCACTCGGTGGAAACCTTGGCATTGGCATGGGCTGCTGGTATGGAAACTGGGCAGCTGGATTGAAGCTCTGGAGTGTCATATTGAGTGAAGTGAAAGACGTGTTCATAGCGTCAAATATGTGGTCTTGCCTCAATGCGAGTCACCGCATCTCCCAACGTGCTGCCTTGTTGTGCTCATCCATTTGACGTTAAAAAGCAAGAAACTGAGTACTAGATAATGTCTCAGACTGCGGTACCTGCTCTGTTCCTTGATCTCCCACACTTGCATCCTCATCCTCCGAGGTGTCTGCAGCGTCAACTTCGTCCTCCGAAGCCGATGGAAAAATAAAACCTAGACCTTGTTAGAGTTTATGCCCTAGAGGCCAATTATTTGATATAATTGCTTAACATTTTGATATTATATTTGATTGAATAAATGAATGATTTTATTATGATTTTATTTAATGCGTTATATAAATGTTAACATAATAAAATTCCTTATAATAGTGATACAAATTATATAGTTTCAAGTATGTGACTTGAACATGAGATTATATAATTATGAGTAGTATAATTATTCTTAAAAGTCCCTGGTCGAGTATCATTGTTGATGGGTTAACAATGATGCATTGAGATAGTATGTGGATTGACTGATGACCAAATCTCATTGGTCATAAATATATGAGATATTAAGTCAATGCATAGGTACATGTTAGAAAACGATGTACTGGACAGACCGACCATGAGAATTCTACATTGAACATTATGCAAAGTGTTATCAGCGAATTTTCATTGTGACAATGATGTAATGGTCCTCCGACCTGAAATCACTATATTACTACACGAGAATTTATGTACTTTGATATCATCAAATGTCACCATTAATAGGTTGGACTATAAAGATGATTATTGGGTACATCATGAATCGTGTGAGGAATATGAGTGATCTAGATGGAATTTAACCCTCCTATATATTAGGGGTGATATCCATAGGCCTCTTGATTGAGTAGGACTATGAAATGCATGGTCATGCTCAAATAGTGATTTGTTTCATATAGTCTACTCATTGATCAAGAAAACTCAGATTAAATTATGAAGAGTATGACACATTCCATGACTCGAGTTTAATCTAGGATATTAAGGTTAATAGAATTAAATTACATTGAAACATTGGTCACGAAAAGGTTGCATCGAATCATCGATCTTATTATTACTTGGGTAGCAGTGATGCATTACTAGATGCCGCTCACTTTTTATAATTTTATAATATGATTATAAAATTATTGCCAACGTAATAATAACCTATAGAGTCACACACATAGAACGTAATTTAAAAGGGAATAAATTTAAATTTTAAGGATTTAAATATATTAATATGATTAATAGTATTTAAATCATTTAATTTAATTTAAAAGGATAATTTGTATATATGTATATTAATTAAGTAAGACTTAATTAATATATATATATATATATATATATATATATATATAAATTCGGATTTTATGAAATTAGGTTTTGATTTGATTAATTCCTTTTAACTACTATATATATGATATATAGCAGCTACATAGGGATATATCATAATTGAAAACCCTAGCCGCTCTTAGATAGACTAGAGAAAACAGGTTTCATAATCGTTCCTTTGGTGGATAGTCATAAGTCCCTCTTATTGCAGTAATCGTCTCGACGATTAAATGCAGCGCTCGATGTGGATACCATAGAGGCGCGGTTCTAATTGGATTGCGTAAAGGATTCGAAGCTATTTCAGAACTTTTTCATAATCGTTATAATATCAAAACCACTGAATTAATTTTAGTTTCGCTTGGATCCTGTTTTGGGTTTCGGAATTGCTTTGATTTATTTTCTATTTCCGCTACGTTTTATGCCAAAATCCCTACAGACCTCTAGGATGGGATTCACCCCCGGCCCACACCGAATACCGCATAATCATTCTAGAATCAAGTAACTGAAGCAGCATCTGCATGGGTTCATCATCCGACCATCTAACACCTGCTTGTCGACACAACCCACATATGAGTGATGGGTGTGGCAAGCCGCCGGAAAAGTTTCCTCGTAAGCATCGGCGAATGGAAAAATAGATTATGGCCCCGACATCAATGATGAAATCTTGCACAATTGCGTATAGAAGTAGTGCCTTCTCCTTGGTCACGTCTAATGTGTATTGACACGAATACAATTTAGCACATAACAAAGCATACCAAATTTTACCATACCGACTGAGATCTTTGCTATGAAATATTGTGCCTCCCTTTCGACCTTTGATCCATGTTATTCCCGACTTAGTCATTTCTTTGAGTATTGCCTCATAGTCCGGATCAAAATCACGTAGGTGAGCATATTGACACTTTCAAGGTGCGCGTAATTGATAATAGGTATTGAGGGCATCAGCGCTGAATGGGACTAATCGACCTCGCATATAAGCATTGAAGGGGGCTTTATCCTCGGCGTTCGCATAGAACTCCTTCACTATGTTGACAACGGCAACCTCAGGTTCCTTGGTGAACTTGTTCCAACCTTTCTGATAAATTTGTTGCATCATTTCACCGTTGACATGATCAGGTGCCAATCCCTGCTCCGGTGTAAGAGCTTTTGTCATCATATAGTTGTACCGATCGGCGGCGGCGGCACTTACAAATTTACGGCGATTAAAGGTCCGTGTTGGTTGTATGGGCCTTCAACTTTCTCCCCTATGTCGTTTTGATATGGTTTGCAAAGCCATTGATTTTCGAATGCCTTAATAACAATATCTTCCCCCAAACTTAGTTCACACAAACTGTCGAACACTTGGTGTGTACAGAGATTTCTTCCCGCAAACTTGTTGATTTTATGTGGCAAATAGGGTAAATGAAGATGAAGAATTTGTAGTAATGTGTTTCACACTCAATTGCTCTAAACTTACCCCAATACCTTGTTGAATTCGTAGCTTTTTGTAGAAGGAGTGGAAAGTATGTGGTGACTTTGGGGTATGAGGGAGTGAATTTATAGAAGTGGATGATGTGGGGGAGAGGGTTAGGAGTAATTAATGGAGGTAATGGGTTCGTGTGTAGTAATGGGGTGAGAAGATGGAATTATGCTGACTAAATCGTGCGTAATGATTTGTATAATGGGTAGAGGTTGAAGTTGTAATGCAGGAGGAAAGAGAAGTAGTAGTATGAAGTAGTGGGGAAGTAGTGGGGAAGTAGTTTGTAATTGGGAAGAAGACGTGTGTAATCACAACTGGTCTCATTGAGTTTTAGGACCCTATGGGGTATTAGAGTATATCAAGTTCATTTTACGTGCATACATTCTGTTAATCGATGTGGAGACCCCGCTTCAAATGGGGGTGTAAATAATAAGAGCCAGCCTTTGACGGCATGCTCACTGTTAATTATCTTGGGAGACCCCCGCCCTGGCGGGCATGTTCATTGCTAACTCAGCTTTTTGCTCGTCTTTTCTCCAATGTTACTTCATTTTATGAACATTTTGACATCTGCAAGCCATGAAACATACATGTGAGTAGATTTGTAGATCATTTCAAGCATAGTTGAGAGATTAACAAGACTCATACAATATAATACCTACCTAATGATCTTATTATAAACTATAATCTAACATTTATGAATGAAAATACGAAAAATTAAAGTATGATTGGGTTGCCTCCCAATTAGCGCTTGATTTTAAGTCATTCAGCCTGACTACTTCATGTTTATGGTACGTGGGATAATGTGATGGCGATGACATCGGTGTTAGACTATCCACCCCAATAGTTCTTTAATCTTTGACCGTTAACTTTGAAAGTTTTTAATGGATTCCGACTGTAGAGTTCAACGTCGCCATGATAGAACAGCCTTTTTATGGTGAATGGTCCCGACCATCTTGACTTCAGCTTACCTGGGAACAATCTAAATCGTGAGTTGAACAATAGGACTGATTGCCCCAGCTCAAACGTTCTTTGCATGATTTTCTGGTCGTGCCATCGCTTAACCTTTTCTTTATATAGCTTAAAGTTCTCGTAGGCTTGAAGTTGAAATTCATCGAGCTCGTTTAATTGCAGTAGTCGCTTTTCACCTACAGCTGCTTGATCGAAATTGAGTTTCTGAATTGCCCAGTAAGCCTTGTGTTGTAACTCGATAGGTAAGTGACAAGCCTTTTCATATAGTAGTTGATATGGTGACATACCAATCGGTGTTTTATAAACAGGTCGGTAGGCCCATAGTGCATCATCCAACCTGAGCGACCAATCCTTTTGATTTGGGTTTACCACTTTTTCCAAGATTCTCTTTACTTCCCTGTTCGAAACCTCAGCTTGCCCACTGGTTTGGGGAAGATAAGTCATCGCCACATTATGGTTGACCCCATACTTTGCCAATAGAGCTGTAAACAATTTGTTGCAGAAGTGACTACCTTCATCACTTATAATAGCTCTCGGCGTGCCAAACCTCGTAAAAATGTTCTTCTGCAGGAATTTGAGAACCACTTTGGCATCGTTAGATGGGAGTGCTGCGGCTTCAACCCACTTTGAGACGTAATCCACTGTGAACAAAATGTACTGATTTTTAAGTGACGAAGGGAATGGCCCCATGAAATCTATGCCTTATACATCAAAAATCTCAACTTCTAAAATCGTTTGTAGTGGCATCTCATTCCTTTTGGATATATTGCCCACCCTTTGACATCTATCACGTGTTTTAACAAATTGGTGGGCGTCTTTGAACAATGTAGGCCAATAAAACCTGGCTTGAAGCACCTTTGTCGTTGTTTGTTCACTATCGTAATGACCCCCATATGCAGATGAGTGACACTCATGCAGTATGTTCTTCACTTCATTGAGGGCACACACCTTCTAATCATCTTGTCGGCACACTACTTGAATAGATAAGGTTCGTCCCACATGTACCATTTGACGTCATGGAGAAACTTCTTTTTCTGTTGTCTTGTAAGATCAGGTGAAAGAACGTTGCTCACTAGATAATTCACATAGTCCATGTACCATGGAAATTATATATTTATCCCAAACAATTACTCATCCGGGAATGACTCGTTAATTACACACTTGTCCTCTTTATGTTTATCTTTATTTTCCAGCCTAGACAAATAATCAGTGACTTGGTTCTCCGTCCCCTTTCTATCCTTTATTTCTAAATCAAACTCTTGTAAAAGGAGATTCCATCTGATAAGGCGTGGCTTAGCATCTTTTTTTGCAGTTAAGTACCGAATAGCTGAGTGATCTGTATAGACTACTACCTTAGTCCCGATCAAATATGCCCGGAATTTCTCGAACGCGTACACCACAGCAAGCAATTCCTTTTCCATAGTTATGTAGTTCATTTGAGTCTCCGTGAGTGTCTTACTTGCATAATATATTGTGTGAAATACTTTTTCTCGATGTTGACCCAAAACAGCCACAACTGCATAGTCGCTTGCATCACACATTAGCTCAAAAAACACATTCTTATCCGGTGCGACAATCACGGGAGCTGTAGTAAATTTCTTCTTCAACAACTCGAATGCCCATTTACACTCCTCATCAAACTTGAAAACCGAATCCTTCTCTAAAAGATAACATAAAGGTTTTGCAATTTTAGAGAAGTCCTTTATGAATCTCTTGTAGAATCCAGCATATCCCAAAAAACTTCTAATTCCCTTAACTGATATCGGTGGAGGCAGTTTCTCAATTATTTCCAGCTTAGCTTTATCAACCTCCAATCCTTGAGCCGAGACCTTGTGCCCCAAAATTATACCTTCTTCCACCATAAAGTGGCACTTTTCCCAGTTAAGGACCAAATTCGTTTTGGTGCATCTTTGTAAGACCATTACCAAATTTTCCAAACACGCATCAAAGTTATCCCCATAGACAGAGAAGTCATCCATGAAGACTTCCACATTCTTCTCCACTATATCCGAGAAGATGGCCATCATACACCGCTGGAAGGTAACGAGTACATTACACAAACTGAATGACATTCTCCTGAATGCGAATGTGTCGTATGGGTATGTAAACGTAGTCTTCTCTTGATCCTCAAGAGCGATGATGATCTGAGTATAACCCGAATATCCATCCAATAAGCCGTAGAACTCATGTCCAGTCAATCTGTCCAACATTTCATCGATAAAGGGCAAAGTAAAGTGATCTTTGCTGGTTGCTTTATTCAATTTCCTGTAATCCATGCAAACCCTCCAACTAGTCACTGTCTTTGTCAGAATTAGCTCATTGTCCTCATTTTGTACCACAGTCATTCCTCCCTTTTTCGGCACACATTGCACCAGACTAACCCACTTACTGTCTAAAATCGGGTAAATGATATCTGCTTCCAACTATTTTAGCATTTCCTTCTTGACTACCTCTTTCATAATAGGGTTGAGCCGTCTTTGTTGCTCCACTATCGGTTTTGCATCGTCTTCCATCAAAATTTTGTGCATGCAAAAGGATGGGCTGATTCCCTTGATATCCGTAATTGTCCATCCTATAGCCGATTTGTGGTACCTCAGCACTCTCAGCAACTTTTCTTCATGCAAATCGTTAAGTGCAATAGAAATGATAACAGGAAAAGAATTAGAATTGCCTAAATACGCATACCTGAGGTGTTTAGGGAGTGGCTTAAGTTCAAGAGTCGGTGGCTTCTCTAATGTCAGTTTTATCTTTGTTGTAGCTTTATCCTCCGTGTGCAATGATTCAAAGGGTGTTTTAAACTGCTAACTCATGGCAGGGAGTCTACCATCTTCAAATAGTCCACAAATTCCAGATCATCGAACTCTTCATCCCCCAATAATGTCATTTCCAATGGATCGTTAACTAAACTCTTGGTCATGTCTTCGCTGATTATTTGGTCAATGATATCCATCCTAAAGAATTCTTCTTCATCCGTAAGTTCACCTTAAACACGTTAAATTTTATTTCCTGATCTTGGACCCTCATAGTAAGTTCACCTTTTTGTACGTCGATGAGTGTCCTACCTGTAGCCAAGAAAGGTCTCCATAGGATAATCGGGATGTTTTTATCCTCCTCAAAATCCAAAATAATAAAATATGCGGGGAATATAAACTTATCAACCTTAACCAATATGTCCTCTACAATGCCTCTCGGATATGTGACTAACCTATCCACCAACTGCAATGAGATGTTCGTAGGCTTTGGTGCGGGTAAATCCAATTCTGTATAAACTGATAATGGCATAAGGTTCACACTAGCTCCCAAATCACACAAACATTTGTTGAACGCCATATTCCCAATCATGCATTGCTAGGTGAAACTCTCAAGGTCTTTTAACTTTGGTGGCAACTTTCGCTGTAAAATCGTACTACACTCCTCTGTTAATGCCACTGTTTCGAAATCTTCCAATTTCTTTTTCTTGGGATGTAATCCTTTCATGAACTTCGCATAACTTGGAATCCGCTCTAGGGGCTTCGCGAATCGGGATGTTAATATGAAGTTTCTTAAAACTTCAAAAATTTTAATAACTACTTATCTAATTTTTGTTTTTGAACTCTTTCTTTAAATAAAGTGGGGAGGATAGAGTAATAACCGGTTCATTAACTAGTTTGCTCTTTTCCACTTGTTTTTTCTTCCCATGCTTGATTTCAACCATCAGATTTTCTCTATTCGCCTCATCCTCCTTTCAGAAATTAATTTTTCGCTTTCTTGACCCTCAAGCTTTTTTCCACTTCTCAACATAATGGCTTGACATTGCTCGTGATTACCCTTCGAATTTCTTTCGGTGTCACTTGGTAAAGTCCTTTGTGGTCTATTGTTCAACGCTAAAGAAATTTACCCTATCTAATTCTCTAGATTCTGGATGGCCATCTCTTGTAATTTCATTGCCATTGCTTGATTTTTTATAGCCACCTCATTGTTTGTTATGTATTTTGTCACCAACTCCTTTAAATCTGATTTCCTCTCTTGATGTTGAGCTGGTTGTTGATGATTCTGAAATCCTGGAGGATATGATGGTCGTGGAGCTTGTTGATGCTGATTATTACTCCATGAAAAGTTCGGATGATTCCTATTCCCTTGATTATAAGCATTTTGGTATGTATTCTATGGAATTCAGTTATAACTTACCACAAATTGCACTGATGCTGGATTAATTGCGCATTGATATGTAGGATGTTCACCCGTGCACAACTCATAAATAATTGCCACTTGATGTGCCTGTTGTGCATGTACCCCTATCATAGCATCCAACTTCTTTGAAAGTGCTGATATTTGCGCTTGTTTTGTTGTCACACCATCTACTTCTAACACTCCAACTGCCTTTGCATATGTCATTCTTGCCGTGGGCCACTAGTAATTGTTAGCTGCCATAGTCTCTATCAATTCGTAGGCCTCTTCATAACTCTTAGCCATAAACGCTCCACCCGAAGCTGCATCAATACTGGTTCTGAGGTTTTTGTTCAATCCGTTGTAAAACGTGTTCATCTGCAACCACTTTGGAAATCCATGATGCGGACACTTTCGAAGCAATTCTTTGTATCTTTCCATGCCTCATACAGTGACTCCCTGTGTTGATGTTCAAACATCGTTATTTCATTCCTCATTTTTGATGTTTTTGCTGGTGGGAAGAATTTTGCAAGGAACTTCTGAGCTAGGTCTTCCCACATAGTTATTGATCCCGGTGGTAGAGAAAGTAACCAACTCTTTGCCTTGTCCCGTAAAGTAAATGGGAACAAGCGAAGTCTCACCGCATCATCTGACACCCCACTATACCTGAAAATGTCACAAATCTCCAGAAAGCTGACCAGATTTCATTCTGATCATCATTTGCCAATCACCTAAACTCAACTGAATTTTGGATTATTTGAATCGTCTCAGGCTTGATTTCAAAGGTGTTCGCAGCTATAATAGGCCTGGTGATACTTGACTGAAGTTCAGTCACCTTAGGTGTAGAAAAATCCCTCAATGCTTTTTGATCTTCGGCTACCATTACCTCTTCTTTTTCAAAGTTTTTGAATTCTTCTCTTGTTTCCTTGATCCACTTACTTAACCTCTAAAACCGTTTCTCAATGTCGCCCTCAGAAGGCAGCAAGTCTGGATTTTTGGAACGAGTTTGCATAAACCACTTCAAAAACCTGAAATAAGAGGAACAAAAACAAAAATAAAAATGTTTAAGTAAAACTGGATTAATTAAACTGATATCGTAAAAATATTAAAATCTGTACTAAATTTGTCCCCGGCAACGGCTCCAAAAACTTGTTGGGTAAAATCTAATTACGCACAACACGCAAGTATACGTGATCAACAAGTAATATAATAATGAGTAGAGTATCGTTCCCACAGAGACAATTCAGTAAGAAATTTAACCTCACAATTATCAATTTCCTATTAATCTTAAATTTATTAAACTATCCAATTCAATGTTTAAAACTATAAAAATAAATTATAATAAATATATGATCTCAAAACAATCACAAATATCAAAAACTAAAATTTCAAACAATTAATGGAGAATTAGACTTATGATTTCACCCTAAGCTTCACTCTAATTTTTACACCTTTATTCCAATTCAACTCACTATCCAAAATTATTAATCAAGAACGCGATTGTAATACTAGCCACCTCTCGATGCACTAATATCGTATTAACTTAAATCCACAAATTAGATAGAAACAAGTTAAACACCTTAATCAACTTACACACTATATCTCTATGTGAATTATAATTAAAGAAGGTTTAAGATTAAGTTCTCTATCAGATTACATGTGATGTCAAGCATATCTCTACCTTAACATTCATCAAGATTCTGTTATTCACAAAATTCAAGAACACATGCGATATTAACTAAGTCTAAACATGTATATCCTCTCTCGATTCCATACAAATCCACAAAGAATTGTTGATCAGGCAATTCATAAATTTAAGCTCAAATTAATATAGATAAACTGGAAAATAGCTTATTGAACTGAAAATCAAAGTTATAAAATCATCGTTTCACTTAAGGATCCATCATAAGCCTAAAAAGTTAATTAGTTCATCATGAATAAAATAATAACTGAATAAATTAAAGATAACATCCTTTCAATTACAAATATAAGACTGAGAAGACGAATGATGCAAAACGCCCTTCACGTAGCCTTAATCCGTAATCGACACGAAAATCTCTTCAAAGTCTTCCTCCAAGATTGCTAAGAAAAAATCTAGAATTAATCTCTGTAATTTTCCTTCTATCTCCTTTAATTTGTTGTTAGTTGCTCCATATACATCCAACACACACGTTTTTGTCAAAGTCCTATGTCCATTAGATTCCAAATGCAATCCAAAAATATTTAGAATCCATGTTCCAGCAGAGTTTAAAGCAAAACAGGACACTCAGGATCCGGAACCCCCCGCCCCGGCGGGGGTATAAGCTCATAATTAGCCCGCCCAGATGGGCATAGCTACTGTTAAATAATATTGAAGACCCCAGCCCAAATGGGTGTTAGGCAAAATGGGCCGCGCCTACCGTAACGATCGAAAAATCGAACCTTTGTAAATACTTTTAATAATGAATAAAATAATATTATTTATTATTATTACGTGTGGATAAGATGAATGTCGTTCTATAACCTAGAAACTTTGGAATGTCGTAGTATTTTAACTATGTGGGAGAATTAAAGTGTTTGAATTTTTAAGACGAAAATAAAAGCTTTCCGAGAAATTTTTTAAAAAACACTATTCATAGATTTCTGCTCGGGAATTATTTTTGAACTTTCGAGAAATATGTAATGTTATAATATCAAGGTGATATGGATTATGTAATAATAATCTAAGTATGGAAAACGTAATATTTCGCATGCGGACTTAATTTGGGAACGTTAGGTTTGTTAAGCATTAAAGGAAGAAAGTTGTGATCGTATAGTGTGTATTCATTATATGAAGGTAATGAATGTAAGTATAATACGACGTATTGTACTATTATGTATGAAGAATGAGATAACGTATATTACGAATTAATATACGAGCTAGCATATGAGGATTTTACATGGGGTATAAATGTTAAGTTGTTAAATCTAAGGTAATGGACTTGTAGGATTATTAGCCTAATAAGAGAAGTCCAATAGAAGTTGACAATCAAGCCCAAGTGTTTGATAGATCATGAGTCCAAACTATGGTAGCATAAGCCCAATAAGGAAGTAGTTAGATTTAATTAACAAGCCCAATGAGAAGCCATGATCCATGGGCAAACATTATGTGTGGTGACCAAGTGTTGTGATGATCAAGTAATAGAAGTGGCTAGCAAGTAGACTTGGTTGATAAGTAATGAATAGTAAGGAGGTGTATTAAGGAGGTGATTAAAGGAGGTGGAATGTCCAATTGACTATAATGCCCTAGCTTTTGGTTGCCTATAAATAGAGAAGCCTCACTTCATTTGTTGGTTGTTCAATTTCTCCCAACTCCTCTCAAAGATAAGCAACTTAATTGTTAGAGAGAATAAGCTACTTAAGCACTTATAAGCCAATTCAACCATTGCTAGATTTTCCAAAGTGAAGTGAAGTAATAGTCTTCAAGGGTAAGACTCATATCTTATATCTACATCTCTTCTATGATAGGATTGATAGAGAAGGGAGATCGTTTGTTAAGAACATGTAATAAGTTATTAAGGAATAAACTTAAGCCGAATAAGTTAAATAAGCAACTTGAACTTTAATAAGTTGTTAGAATCATGAAGAACTTATCATATGTTTGTCAAATGATGTTAGTATGTTGAATATAGCATGAGAACATTGATTGATGGACTTAAGTTCATAATAAGTCATAAGCATGAGGAATTGTAGTTCATAAGTTAAATAAGTCATTGACTTATGAGAATAAGTCAAAACCTACTTTGATTATAAGTTGGTGTAATAAGTAACTTGTAATGATCATATGTTGGTTAAAATCCATTTAGAATCATTAAGAATGTAGTTTTGCCGGAATTCACACGATTGGACGATAATCATCGAATTCGTGAAATTCTCATAATGGAAGTCGTATTTTGTGTTTGAAGTCAGAAACGTTAGTTTTTGACGGAGACAAGTAATATTTGGCATTATAGAGTTGGGGACTCAAAAATGACCGAATTCTGACTTAGAACGAAGAAACGAGCGTTGAACGTTCACGGATGTTTATCGTTTTTGTTAAAAATGAACTCATAGGTGAAATTTTAGCAAACAAAGTCAAATAGATAAAATTCTTACATGAACACATGGAGTATGTAATTTGTGAACTGTAGGCTTTTGAACAAGCCAATTCGGACTTATAACGAAGAAGTTATGAGTCCGGAAGTTTCGTAAAATTTTCAAAAAATTGCAAACTATTCGAGAGACACGAGTTGGCCAGCCATGGCCAACCCAAGCCCAATGATGAGTGGTGCCGCTGCACGCCGTATTGTGTCGAGCACTGCTCGCTAACTCACGCCGCATCGCGAGATACAGAACAAAGTGTGGGGCCGCAGCGCCATGTCCAGATGCCAGGTACTGCTAACTCGCGCCGCAGCGCGAGATGAAGAGTAATGGGTGGCGCCGCAGCGCCAACCCTAGGCAATGGACAATAAAGAATTATTACAAGTACAGAATGAAAGGGAACTTTATAGTAATGAACTAAGGTATAAACATGACATTGTTAGGACATTGTTAGACACTTACATATGATGATTAAGAGTTAATAATCAATTAAAGATGAATGAAATGTGAATGACGTAATGAAAGCCGAAAACCCATAATAGTAGATCTAAGTCAGGATTTACGTTGAGAAGAAGGGTAAGATATATTAGGGTCTATGTATGTTCATTCATGACCTAATGTGTTATGTGATATTGTCATTACTGTAGAGACTTAGAGACTTAAAGTGTACGTGTTATAATCAGACGGTGAAGGCAAGTATTCTAACCCTTGTTCCAGTTCAGTCTGGACGAGTTTTGTAATTCATGTATTCTTTCATATGAAGTCTTGAATGATGAATTCTAAGCCAACTCTTTTGGCTAGACTTATATTATGATTCTGTCAAGCATGATTTATGTTTACCGAGTTATATTGGTATGGTTTTCAATCGAAGACCAAGTATGCTAAAATGTTTTTGTCGTTTAATGACAGGCACGTGAGGTTGCCACAACTTAAACGTACATATATTTAATGAATGTAGTGTTGATCAACATAGAGTACTATGGGGTTGATCACCCGTAAGTGCTTCGTAAGCTATCTTTGGGACTTACGGACTTAGTGTCGGGTTGTCCTTTTCAAAAGAAATTATGAACTGCTCATAGTCTTGAGCCTTAGTTGATATTCAACTGAATATTGTTGTTGGAAAACGTTTTGAAAGAAAAGAATTGCTATTTTGAATTATCGATAGTACTTCGTAACTATTGTTCAGTTACTGAAGATATATAAGTTCTATGTTTCAAGCATGTTGTTTATTAGAATTGTAGTACTTGTTGAGCTAGTCATGCTCACTCTTGCTTGAACCATATGAACACAGCTAAGATCTAGCGGACCGAAGACTCAGGCAAGGACAAGGGCAAGGCAAAGACGAACCCTTAGATTTCTTATGTAATAGAATAGTTGAATGTATGTAATATATTGAATATTATGACAAGAACAAACGAATGGGTTACAAAGAACCTGGGAAATGTAATATTATTTTGGATATATAAAAGTTATATTAGTCCTTTTGAGACTATTCAATTGAATGAATGAATGAATGGTAGTACCGTGTAGCACCATCTGTCGGGTTGGAAGAGACCCGTATTTGGGGGCGTCATACCGGCAGGCATAGGTTCTTCTAGTTGGCTTGACTGACTTTCATACTTGCAACCATAATCGCTCCAAATAACGTCCTTTCTTCGCTACTTGCCACAAAAACCACCCTACACATAAAATAACACGAAACAAGTAAAAACGAACACGAAAACAAGAAATTAACAATGATTAAGCTTGAAATGAACATCGATTCGTGAATATAAAATTCACTTATCAGTGCTGTGTCTGCGAGAGTGGGAGTGATACTGACATACTCCTTTAGAATTGAACCGTCTTAAACGGGGATTGATTGGAGGTAGCAGAGTTGTGATTCTTCCTTCATTGATCAACATCTAAAATATCTCTTCCATCGGTTGGCCCAGATAGGTAAATTCCCTCTTGTTGGCAAAATCCCGATGGACTTTGGCACTTGCTCTTTTTGCAATTTTATCCTCCAACATTTCACTTTCTGGAGTCAATGGTGGAGTATTCATAACAAGAGGAAGGAGACTAGCATGCTCCTGGATGACTAATTGGCGTGTGACTTGGTGCTGATGGATCACCAGTTCTGCCAATTGGTTGACTTACTTATAAAGAGCTTTCATCTTATGTTCCATCATAAACTAGAAGTGTGAATAACCCTATTTATCAGGATTATCCTTGTTGGTTTGGGAGGATTCACCATCGTAATTGGAACTCTGTCCACTGCTCCAATTAATCATATAAACCTCCTCTTTTTTGTGTTGAGGAAGAGGGTTGTCTTGCACATGAAGTTGGTCGGGTTTAGTCGCCACGATCTCACCATTATCAATCAAATCCTGGATCTTATGCTTCAAGGCCTAGCAATCCTGAGTATCATGTCCTGGAGCTACAGCATGATAAACACATTTCATGTTAGCATTAAAACCCTTCTCATTCGGGTTGGCTGATGGAAGAAGATGGGTAATTTTCTTTTGAGTTGTCAGAAGATTGAGAATGTTCTCGAGTGAGTCCCCTAAGGGTGTGAACACTCAAGTACGTCAGACTTCTCCACTTTTTGGCAATGGAGGGTTTGAAGACTGTGCTTGAAAGGGGGAGTAGTTTCTCCTCTGGATAGGCATGTTCTGACTTCCTTTATGTCCTTGTAGTATCAAGGAAACATCCTTCTCTTTCTTCTTATGGACCCACCGTGTGACGCCCCCAACATAGGTATACATCACCCATCTTGAGTCGCCAAATACATGGTACAAAATTCAAATACAACTTAATTATACAACAGTTGTGTAAAATACGACAAAACATAATCTAAGAGTTTTAATAAGAATATTGTCATCTAGACAATATCCACACTCAATGGAGTCCTAATTATATTTATTGTAACACTATTTAACAGAATAGTGAGGACTACTAATGTTATCATTTGGACAGTTACTCCGTTCCCCGACTAGTCCCGGTTACGTTCTCATTTCCTGAAGAGAACAGTGAAAGAAAGGGTGAGCTCAACTAGCCCAGTAAGAAATATTATGACTAAGATAATGCAGAATAAATTATCATTAGTCTTCAACAATGTTAAACTGATAAAATACAATAGACATCAAGTTTAACTGCAGCGAAATAAGTAATCCATTAGAAGAGTCAAGTAGAGCATGATATCTACTATCTTCTATGATTTAAAATATTTTCATCAACTTTTATCGTTGAGACTCAGCTTCATAAATAGACCACATCATCGAGTCATCCCTGCACTACGGGCCAAGGATATTCATTAAATCATCAATGGTCATGACTATACCGAATAATCCCTGGTCATAATCATACCAAAAACTGTCCATCAATGCACCAAAGCTACTAAGGACTTTTACCACATCATTAATAACATTACAGGTCATGATTATACCGAATAATCCCTGGTCATAATCATACCAAGTCCATCTATACACGTAAGCCAAAGATAATTTCATCATAATATAAGCTTGAGGATGATGACAATGACATAACAATTCAATAAAACAAGTTCAAGAATAAATTTTAAAGATTTATAAGTTAATTTATCTTGAAATTAATTACGTCCAAATTGTCAACATGATACTTCTTTGTGGAGTAAAATTTAAGAATGCTCAGAAGAATATTTCCATGAAAAGATACCGGATGAAGTGCAGATATCCAGGATATTCTATTAATTTCATGGAGTATAGAAGCCAAAACTTTAACCAAATGAGTATCATAGAAAATATGAAACTGCAAATGGATTTTTACCCACCCTGCGGTAATCCACGTAGACAGATCATTTCCACAATTTAATAAAGAATGAATACAAAGGATCATTCACCATGCATGTTATAATCCACATGTATAAAAGTTATTCCAATGAATAATAAAGAATGGAACTGTGTCATGCAGAATCCGCATGCATGTGATATTTCAATAGAATAATAAAGAATGGAATAATGTAAGAATTCACCATACATGCGATGAGCCGCACGCATGAAAAGTTATTCCAATGTAATAATAAAGAATGGAACCAGATCTAGCATAATCCGCATGCAGAGAATATTCCAAATGTAATAATAAAGAATGGAATAAGAAAGAATTCACCATGCATGCGATAGACCGCACAGACAGGTTATTCCAACAGAATAATAAAGAATGGAACCAGTGTCAAAGCTTAATCACATGCACAAGATATTCCAATGTAATAATAAAGAATGGAATAATGTAATAATTTCACCATGTATGCAGTATTAGATATAAATAGGTTATTCCAACATAGTAATAAAGAATGGAATAACAGAAACTCTCTTCATGAATACGAAAGAAATAATACCCCTTACCTTAGAAAGAAACTGGATACTGGAGTAGAGAGGTAGAAGACTTCTCTTCTTCTTTTTCTTTATAATTTCTCTCTATAATAATTGCTTTATAGCTTTAGTGAATTGGTGAGAAATGAAGGAAGAATGAGCTTCTATTTATAGGAAAATATAGTTTCGATAATTGCACGTTTTGGGGCTCGAAATATTACAGTACAATACCTTCAACTTTTCTTTCATTTTTAATTTAGTCCTGCAAGTATTATCAAACTTGCACCACCTCCCCTAATAGTAAATAATGTGAATCACTAGTTCAATCATGTGAATCAATATTTATAATCATGTGAAAATATGAATTACAATATAGTACCTCCATCTATACCTCCATTTTTAACTTAGTCATGCAAGTATTATCAATCTTGCACCAACTCCCCTAATAGTACAAGAATACGAATCAATAGTACACACATGTGAATAAATAGTTATAATCATGTGAATTAATAGCAATTAATTTCTCATTTATCCAAGTTAATCATCTGATCGGGTCAAGATAACTTCCAAACATCAATTAATATCGAAATAAAAGTCGATTTCCACTAACACTAATAATTCCAACACAATGGAACTATCAATTTCATCTTTAATCAACATGAACTTATTCATCATTAATATTATAATTCACAATATTTAACAACCGTGTCGCTCCTCAGAAAGAGGGGCTCTCCGATAAGGATTTCTCCTTATCAAGCGCGCAATTAGATGACCAAACCTCTCCTCGATGTAACTTCTAGACATTGTAAATATTGCAATTTAATAATATGAATAACTTTGTCGTCTCAATTATTGATTTAATAATATATCATATAATGCACGGATGATAATCGTGACAATAATCGAATCAATAATATGAGAGATATGATGCAGCAATTACTGTAGCAATAATTGAGTATAACTGAGTGACTTCTCACTTAAGCATCAATAAGCAATACAGTGTGCTACTATGCAACCACGCGTATTACTGTACTTTGAATAGGTAACACGCCGAATTGTTTCCCTACAAAAAAGTCTTATGTAGTTTAGTCTTAGGGAATGTATAAATGTTACATGCTATATGATGTGTCCGTTTTAGGAGTATTATCCTGCAAAACAGATGTTAGCTGTTTGTTAGATAGCATGTCATGTTTTGATATAAAAAGGAATGCATGTACACATATTCCTTCATATTTTCCATTACAATGAGATTGACATGAAATTACAAATAATTAAATTTACAAGTAATTAAAATGGGAAAGTATGAAAAGACTTCCCTTCACGTTTGGTTTATTAGAGGCTGACCTATCTTAGGTTACTCTCATGGTTTTTTGGCATGAAGGTCCCCAGATCATCGCAATTTACTTGACGGGAAATTAATCCGGTCTTTCAACTGGAGCGAATTCGGGTGGTGTCTTTCCTGAGCCTCATTGGAATTAGTCTTCCTACGAGTCCAGTAATCAAACATAGACAGGATAGCCTCCTGGTGGAGGGACCACACAACATACATTCACATACAATGTGTCTCCCCGTTTGGAAATGATGACATGTGCAAAGCACTAATATCACAGGAAAATATAATGCGAAGCACTTAAGTGCAGTAAGTAAATGCATTCATACACATCCATATAAATGTAAATGCAACATCCACACACAAGCATATAACAGTTTTAAAAAGCTTGTAATAGTAGCTTAAGCCCTCTTACTGAATGTCCCCAGCAAAATTGCCACCTGTCGACGTTGGGATTTTTACTGTCCCTTTTCTGTTCTTGTCTTTTGGTGTTCTCTTGTTAGGTGAGATTTGTTTGAAAAAACAAGTTGTGAAAAGGTCTAACATATATATATATATATATATCTACGATTGGACTGTAAGAGTCAATAGTTGGTATTTTTAAATGGTTGCACCAACTCAACCGAGAAAAGGTTTTCACATTGACCCAGTGGAGTAACAATGTTTAACAAGTCTGTGAAACCGAGATTCGTTAGGGTCCAGGGGCTTGATTATGCGAAGGGAAGGTGTTAGGCACCCCCGACATCTGTGTTACCACGGTAACCGCCACTTTTTAATTTAAACTGTTATATGAATGTCTGTGTGTGTGGGTCAATGTGCAATTATCTGGAAGTAGTGCTATGCCTCATTTGCACCTATATACAAAGGGTTTAAATTTTGTATAAAATTTCAGTTTTAACAAGATATAGCAATGATGTTTTGTAAAAGAGGTTTTTCAAACCCTTATGCTCAATAGTAATTGAGGCCTTTTGTAACACCCTCTTTCCAAAATAGAAAGAGAGGTTACACAAATAAAACAAAATTGACGAATATATAACAAAACTCTAATCCACAAAAGAATAATCTCATACTGATTAAATGTCTTAGAACAAACCATAATAAATGCCACATTGGATCAAACCACAATCTGAAATAACTATTACAACTCTAAATAAATCAATGTATCATAGCTTAACAAAATATATCAAAACTATTGGATAGAAGGGAGCTCTCGTCACACTTGCCCTTAATTCCCCCTGATTACCTGCCAGAAGAAAAACACAGCATGAGCCAAATGCCCAGTATGGATATAGAATACAAATAATGAACCAAAAAAAACTAACTCAATTAAATGAAATGAAACGAAACGAACTGAAACGAAACGAACAAAACTAATACAACGAAATAATAGGCTGAATAAAATGAATGGGTGTTATTTCATACCGAGCTCAGAACAAAACAGAATATACCTTGCCACACAGGCAGGTCAAATAATGCCACACAGGCAAATCAAATAATGCCACACAAGCAAATCACACACGTTGAACCGCGAATCCAATGCATGTAAAATCGAAAGGCGTGTTTGGCACAAACATCACCAATCTGAATAACAGAACAGAGCAGAAAACTAGGGTCGACCCATACGCCTACCACAACAAAACATCAAATGGCCAACTCCCAATTGGAGCGTAAAAGCAGAGACGCTATGGATCGATCACACCGCTTGGCGGAAGGTGTTATGCCTCGGTGCCAAGAGGACATGCCTGTGGTACCCCCATAGGTGGTTATAACTCAGGTATACCCTAAGGTATTCTAACTAAACATCATGTCACAACACATGCGACACAATATAAGCACAAAGGGTTCTAACGTGTACATGTTAAATCAAACCAATCATCAACACAAATCTCCAAAAATATACTAACATGTTCATCACTACAAAAATTGAAATACATATTAAACATGATAAACGAGTTCAAAGAGTACAAGTTATGATATTCTAAAGATCAAAATAAACTATCATATGAACTTCACTAAGATCAAGGTATCGAGATAATTTTCGAAATCAAAACGAGAAGTAAAACGAATAAACCAAAATTAAATAGTATCGCTGAATAAATACGGAATCCGTACCTAGATTAAGCAATGTAATACCCCAAATTTATATTCCAAATATATCTCGTTAAATTTCCTTCGTCCGAACTAATTACATAAAATAATAATAATAAATGTAAGTACAATTACCGAAATATTATTCCCGTATTTAAAGTTTATTCTCCTGATTCTTAATTACAAGATTAGTTATTCATGGTGACTAGAAGAAACGTACTGACTTGGTTTAATTTGGCCGATAACATTATAATTTTTTTTTACAAAACAGTACTTTATAAATATAATAACATTAACAACACAAACTAATAACCTGATATCTATATACATGTATTTATATAATAATATTAACAATACATCAACTTTCATGTTACTCCCGATATATATATATATATATATATATATATAAAATTATTTGCATCAATTTAATGGTATTCTTTTATGCAAAAACCCATCATGATAATAAAAAATCAGAATCCAAACTTATACACCTACTGACTTTCATTCCATAACATTATAATTAGTTATTTATTAAAATAGTATAATAACTTTATCACCCCACTGGCCATCCGAATTCATATTGCTAAAAAAAATCTAAGTTTACATACTGCTCATTATTATAGTTATCATTCTTATAAAGACATGCTTACTTTATTATTCACCTGGACAATATGAATATATAATTCCTTTCTCATCAAATCACTATATGTACACTAATATATGATTACAATTACAGACTATAATTAGGAAAATTACAATCACTCGCCGAAAAGAATTGACAACCAAAAATAATTTGTTTTCCTACGCTGCCAACACTGCTCTGCTCTTCCTTCTTCGGATCAGACTTATTATGTGTAAAATTAAGTTTTACTTATTTATTCACTTACAAACAAATTTTATTAATTAATAAATTTATTAACTCTCCAACTTTTAATAGGATTTTAAAATTACATAATTATAAATTAGACCCCACATAGTTTTAAGGCCCAAATTAAATAATTATTTAATTATTATATTCTACATTAATTAAATACAATTTTTAACCCAATCAAAAGACAAAGTCCAATTAAATATTTTAAACATAATTTTAAATGTTATTTATTATTATTATTATTATTATTATTATTATTATTATTATTATTATTATTATTATTATTATTATTATTATTATTATTATTATTATGTTCCGGGTATTACATCACCTACCCCTTAAAAAGGATTTCGTCCCTGGAATCAAAAGAATGGAACGCACCTAATTTCCAAAGAGATGTGGATACTCCGCTCGAATAGACTCCTCCATCTCCCATGTAGCCTCCCGATCTGAATGATTCTTCCACAAAACCTTAACAAACGGAATTGTCTTCCATCTCATAATCCGCTCTTGATGATCCAAAATCACATCGGCTTGTTCCTCATAAGTAAGATCCTCCTGAATCTTATCAAATGGATATTGCACCACGTGCAATGGGTGATAATGATAACTTCTCAACACCGACACATGGAACACATTGTGCACATGAGCTAGCTGTGGAGGCAAAGTTAACCGATATGCAACTTCACCAATCCTCTCCAAAATCTCAAATGGACCGATATATCGCGGACTAAGCTTCCCTTTCAACCCAAATTGCCGAATTCCCTTCCAAGGAGAAACTTTTAGAAACACATGCTCACCAGGTTCAAACTCTAAAGTCCTCTTATGCTTATCAGCATAACACTTCTGCCGTGATCGAGCCGACTTCAATTTCTCCTTAGCCACGGCTACCTTCTTCGTAGTGATTTGAACTAACTCAAGCCCTTCTATGGCCCTTTCACCAACCTGATCCCAACAAGTTGGTGCTTGATATTTCCTACCATACAACACCTCAAACGGAGCCATCCCAATACTTGCATGCCAGCTGTTGTTATAAGAAAACTCAACTAGGCTCAAGTAATCATCCCAATTAACCGACCACTCAAGTGCACAAGACCTCAACATGTCCTCCAATGTCTGAATAGTCCGTTCGGATTGCCCATTAGTTTGCGGATGAAAAGAAGTACTAAAGTTGAGTCGAGTGCCCCAAGCTCGTTGAAACCCTTTCCAGAACCGTGAAGTGAATCGTGGATCCTGATATGAAATAATAGACACCAGAGTACCATGAAGTCTAACAATCTCTTGCTGAAATATATGTGCCAACCTATCCACCTAGTAACTCTCATGGATAGCCAAAAAGTGTGCCGATTTGGTTAGTCGGTCCACCACTACCCAAATGCCATCATTCTTCTTGAAAGTCTTTGGCAAACTGGTCACAAAATCCATCGTGATATCCTCCCATTTCCACACTGGAATGTCTAACTATTGCAGCAAACCACTAGCTCGTTGATGCTCTATCTTCACTTGCTGACAAATGAGGCACTTCCCAACATATTCAGCCACGTCTCGTTTCATCTCATTCCACCAAAAATTTTCCTTCAAATCCCTATACATCTTCGTAGAACCTAGATGAATAAAAAATGGTGAACTATGAGCCTCAGTCAACACAGCCTCCCGAATGATTGGATCCGATGGTACACATAACCGCTCACCCAACCAAATCACACCATGGTCATCAATACGAAACTCGGGTTACTTGCCCTCCTCTAGATTCTGCGTCATGCTCCACAACTCCTCATCTTTTTTTTGAGCTTCTTTGACCCGCGAGATAAGAGAGGGTTCCACTCTCATACCAGTCAAATGTCCATCTGAACCTTGCACATACAACTCCAACTCTAGCTGTTCCATATCTAAAATAAGCTGAGGTTGTGTAATAAGGGCTGCTACACTCCCAGAACTCTTTCGGCTAAGTGCATCTACAACCACATTTTCCTTCCCCGGGTGATACTGAATCCTCGCATCATAATCTCTTAGAAGCTCCAACCAACGCCTTTGCCTCATGTTGAGCTCTTTCTGAGTGAAGATGTATTTAAGACTTTTGTGATCGGTAAAGATATCACAAGTCTCTCCATACAAATAATGTAAGACCCCAACTTATTATTAATGAAATTTAATTTTCTCTACTTATTATTTTGAAATAGTAAGGGTTGATTTGATTAATGTGGATAGTTATGGGTAAAATACGAAAATATTTCAAAATAAGCAAGTGGTTATAAAATATTCATTGTTGTCGGGGAATATTCATTTGGTCGTGGAATATTCTTGCTATCGGGGAATATTAAATCGCATTTACTTTGATGATCTTTTATGGGCCCCATAACGGAAAGCGATTGGATGAAGAAAATGACAAATATAAGTTGTTTAAAAAATAACTGCAGTAGTTGTTACCTGCAATTATCTTTATTAAAAATACTAAATGTGGTTAAAACACAAGAGTATATGGTATTGCACCAATTATTGATTCTTACGAAGGCACTACTCAATAATGGTTATGTGAGTTATTATTAAAGTATTTTATTGATTTAATAATTGCTGCGTTGATATTTTATATTATCGTTGTTTCAATAATTGTCATTACACGTATTTTTCATTATCGAAGCAATAATTCATATTATCTGAATAATATTATTAGATAACATTATTGGCAATGTCTAGAAAGTTTGCCTAAGGAGAGGTTTGGTCACCTAATTAATTGCGCGCCAAGAAAGGAGAAATTCTTATTGGAAAGCCCCCTCTTTCCTGGAACTGCCTGGTTGTCAATATTGTGATTCTGTAATATTATTTGTGAATAATTAATTATTGATTCATATTATGAGGAAAATATTGATTTTATGTGGATATAGATAGAGAAAATTTTTAATGTGACAATTGTTGAAAATTGAAATTTTATCTTTTTCGATAAAATAATTCATTTAAATATAATATTATATTTTAATTATATAATAATGATGATATTTTTACGATAAATGTGGGATATATGAGTATATATGTGGAGGAGTATTTTTGTTACCAAAAATATTTAAAGCATGTTTTATGTATTGGTGGACCCCATTTGTTGACTAAAATTTGATTATAGCTTTTTGTAAAATCGCTTGCTTGTGGATTTGAATTCAATTTCTCATTTGGAATTTGGAAAACTTCTTTTCCGCAAAGTTGTAGATAATGGAATTTCCTATAAAAAGTTGTGTGATTCAAATTTTCTGACAAAAGGGCTATTTATTATGAATTATTGAAGTTCCGAAGCTCCAAAATAATTGATTTTTGGAAGTTTAAAATATTTTTAATTACCAAAACGTGTTTTTCATTTTGAGGCCCTTATGTAACATGTGATAGAGGTGAAATCAGTTGGAAGAAGTGCGATGAGATTTTGGAAAATATAATAATATTTAATAAATTTTCTACTTTGGTGTTCTAAGCATTTTCCTATAAATAAGGTGCTTAGGTTAGAATTGAAAATCACACCAGAAACAGAAATTTTCTCTTTCTATATTATCGAGTGTATTCTTGTGAGTATTTTGAGTATATTTTGAGTATTGCTATACGGTGCAAGTTCAAGTCATAGCCTTTATATCCTGGTGTTTTATTAAGTACTTGATCTTTCGAGATAAGGGATATTATTTTTTCGTAATGATATTATTTCTTCAATATCATTATCTTTGAAATATTGATCAAGTTTTTATCAAATTTGGAACTTTTGGTGTCTGAGTTACTATTCACGATATACGGACTATTCACGATATATACGACACTATTCACTTAATACTAAGACTATTCATCGAAAAATAAAAATTTTCCTTTTCGTCTAAAATATCTATTGTGGATACTAGCTTTGATTGTATCCATGTTTTGATCATTCTTAAATTTTACACCACTATGATTATTTTTGAGGTATTTTTGGACATGGATAAAACAAAGTACGAATCCTTAATCCTTAATCCTTGTCATTTTGTTTCACTGGATTCGTTTCTTCAAAATATTTTTCATCATCCTCGATCTTAAATGATGATATTATTGAATATCTTTGGCATGTAGTGCAAAGATGAATGATTTCGATGAATATCTTTGGCCCGTAGTGCAAAAGATGAGCAGTGTTTAGATGAACATGACTAATCGATGAATATCTTTGGCACAGTAGAGCAAAGATGAATATTTGATTCAGATATATATTGATTGATGTTACGGGGATAAAAGATAGACGATGAACTTTTAAATTCATACATAGAAGATAGTAGTTTGCATTCTCTACTTAACTCTTCTAATGAATTATTATTTTCATTGCGAATATTGATTTAAAAATTGTTGTCTATTGTATTCTATTAGATTTTCCCTCGTTGAAGACTAACGATAATTTGTTGTATATTATCTTAGTCATAATATTCTTTATCTTGGGCTAGTTGAGCTCACCCTTTTCCTTTTTGTTCCATTTTTCTTCTCGGAGGCGAGAATATAGCGAGTACGCAGTCTCTGGGTATGGAATGAAGGTTCTAGAGAGAGTTATTTAGTAGTCCTCACCATTTTTGTAAAATAATGTATCAATAAATGTGATGAGGATTTATTTGAGTATAGATATTGTCTAGAAGATAATATTTGTAATCAAACTCACAGTTTTACTGTTGTAATAATAAAGTTGTAGTTGTTTCTGTACCGTGTATTGACAACTCAGAATGGGTGATGTATACCTATTTTGGGGGCATCAAAAATAATGCCTCCAAATCTTTAGGGCAAAGATCACCGCTGCCTACTCTAAATCATATGTGGGGTAATTCATCTCGTAAGGTTTAAGTTGTCTAGAAGCATAAGCAATCACCTTACCGTGTTTCATCAAAACACACCCCAAGCCCTTCTTAGAAGCATCGCTATAAATCTGGTAGCCTCCTATCCCCGACGGCAATGAAAGTATAGGAGCTGTCACAAGTCGTTTCTTCAACTCCTCGAAGCTCTTCTTATGCTCCTCATTCCACATAAATTGCGTGCCCTTACTCATCAACTGGGTCAATGGTAAGGCAAGCAAGGAAAACCCTTCCACAAACCGCCTATAATACCCTACCAAGCCTAAGAAACTCTTGCTCTTTGTCACCATAGTAGGTCTCGGCCATTTAGTGATAGCCTCAACCTTCGCAGGATCCACCTTAATGCCTTCAGCAGAAACAACATGGCCCAAAAATGCCACCTGCTCCAACCAAAACTCACATTTAGAGAATTTAGCATACAACTTCTCTTTCTATAAAATCCCCAACACTGTGCGAAGATGCTCCTCATTCTCTTCCTTAGACTTGGAGTAAACCAAAATGTCATCAATAAAGATAATAACAAATTGGTCCAAATACTCCCTGAACACTCGATTCATCAAATCCCTAAACACTGCTAGAGCGTTAGTCAACCCAAATGGCATCACTAGAAACTCGTAATGCCCATATCGAGTGCGAAAAGCTGTCTTAGTGATATCCTCATCCCTCACCCTCAACTGATGATAGCCCGACCTCAAGTCTATCCTTACAAAATACTTTGCCCCTTGAAGTTGGTCAAATAAGTCATCAATCCTCGGCAATGGATATCGATTCCTGATGGTAATTTTATTCAACTCCCTTTAGTCTATATACAGCCTCATAGACCCATCCTTCTTCTTCACAAACAAAACTGGAGCACCCCACGGGGAAACACTCGGTCGAATCACACCACGATCTAACAGTTCCTGCAATCGCTCCTTCAACTCCTGTAACTCCAACGGTGTCATCCGATGCAGTGCCTTAGAGATAGGCTCCGCACCAGGAACAAGTTCAATAGCAAACTCCACCTCCCGCTGCGGTGGTAACACTGAAAACTCCTCAGGAAACACATCAGAAAAATCACGAATAATTAGACCATCTTTAATACGGGACTCGCCCTTAGAGGTATCCTTCAAATATGCCAAATACCTCTCACAACCCTTTGCCACCAACTTCCCAGCCTTCAAAGCTGAAATTAGCTTCAACACTCTACTCAGTTGTGAACCCTGAAACACGAATTCTGGAGACTTCACATCTCCAAATATAACCTTCTTCGCCTGACAATCGATAATGGCCTGGTGTTTATCCAACCAATCCATCCTACGAATGACATCAAAATTATATACATACTCATTGGAAGATGATTAGCTCCACGAATCTTATCCCCAAAACTGATCGGACACCCTCAATACAAATCAGAAATAACAACGTAAGTCCCCATCGGGGTAGCAATAGACATAACAGAATCTAAAGACTGAGATGGCACACTCAGGTACCGAACAAAAGACTGAGCAACAATGGAATGAGTAGAACTCGTATCAAACAAAATAGATGCCTCACGATTGCCAACTAAAAGAGTGCCAGAAACAGTACCTAGTGCACCTGCCGCCTGGTTATACGTAAAGGCAAACACTCGACCACCCTGACTGTTACGCCCCCAAAATAGGTATACCTCACCCATCTTGAGTCGCCAGATACATGGTACAAAACTTAAATACAATCTTAATTATACAACAGTCGTGCAAAATACGACGACATATATACTGTGAGTTTTAATACAAATATTATAACGTATATAATACGACAATATTCATACTCAAATTAATACAAGCCCTATAAAGTACAGCAGCAAATATTTCAAGTCTCCCAAAGGGACACGAGAAGATTTATGTTCTCTTCATTTTACTGCGGTGCACTTTTGACGCTTTCAGGGTCGGGTTCTCATCACCCTATTGTTGTTCACCAAAATCAATTATTAAGTGACATATAAAATACGGCACACACATCATAGGTCCTCAATACAATTATATATTGCATGTCATGCCATAGTGAGGACTACTAATGCTATTATCTGGACCGTCACTCCATTCCCCGACTAGTCCCAGCTATATTCTCATTTCCTGAAGAGAACAATAAAAGAAAGGGTGAGCTCAACTAGCCTAGTAAGAAATATTATGACTAAGATAATGCAGAATAAATTATACTTAGCCTTCAACAATGTTAAACTGATAAAATACAATAGACATCAAGTTTAACTGCAGCAGAATAAACAATCCATTAGAAGAGTCAAGTAGAGCATGATATCTACTATCTTCTATGATTTAAAATGTTTTCATCAATTTTTATCATTTGAGACTCAAATTTTAATAAATAAACCACATCATCGAAGTCATCCATGCACTACTACGGGCCAAGGATATTCATTAAATCATCAATGGTCATGACTATACCGAATAATCCCTAGTCATAATCATACCAAAAACTGTCCATCAATTCACTACAGGCCACTGAGGACTTTTACCACATTATTTACAACATTACAGGTCATGATTATATTAAATGATCCCTGGTCATAATCATACCAAGTCCATCTATGCACGTAAGCCAAAGATGACTTTCATCACAATATAAGCATGAGGATGATGACAATGATATAAGCATTAATCAAACGAAAACATTGATAATATTAAAGACTTTAAATTTGTCCAAATATTATCAATCACTTAATAAACTCATCATCTAATATTATTAATATTATAACAATATTTTAATCACTTCTTAAACTTATAAATAATTTATTTCAATTGTTTACACTTTATCAAATAATGCATTTAATCATTCAAAAATGCCATACCCATAAAATTTCATCACCAATTATTAAATCCCTCATCAAAAATCTGCATGTACCCTATATAGGATTTCCAAGCCATAAAATCCTATTTTCCAATTTCGTTACTTCACATAACATATTTAACTCATATGTTCAGAATTAAACCATTTTCATGAAAAATTACCAAATAAACTTATTATTTTCTATCCTTTGTCCAAATATATATACATATATTTCATACATAACAAGTATTTTTTTATAATTTTCCAACTCCCTTAAGTATTTTTTAAAAATCAATTTCTAATTAATTCCTTAAGAAATTAGCTACCTCAAGTTTAACTCCAGAAATTCCCAAATCTTGGCAGGATCTTACACATGTTAACGTGAGCTTCCAGTTTAAATTTCATGGTCATCGGAGTTACAAAACTCCGGTTATAACATTTTTCATCGGAAAAACCTAAATTTTGAAATAGTCATAACTTAATCATTTTAAGTCGGAATGAGCTCAATTTTGGACAGGAGGTACTTTATACCATATATTTCTATGTCCCAAAAGGATAGGACTTTTCTCATAAATTAAGTGGCCGAAAATGCCCTTTTAAATTTATGGGCAGTAGCTTTTTTAGTACTTTTCAGTTTTTGACTCCTTTGCTAAAAGGAGTCCATACGAAAATCTACAACACCTTTTCCACTGATTCCACATGGATGTGTTAGAAAAATCATAGATCTAACTCTGGAACATGACCACACTCAAAAATTCGATATATAATAGGAGATATGGTCAATTGAATTTCATGTTCCATTTTCACCAAAAATCTGATTTTCAACTCTTTGTGATTTCTAAGAAACTTTCATGTTTTCACATAATAACCAACATAACTCATCATAACACTTACTAATACTACATATACCCATGATTTTCATCAGTCCAATGCTTTTATTATGACTTTCATCATAATCAACAGTCCAATGCTTATATTATGACATTCCAGAATTTTTGAGGGTCGCAAAAATTACGAAACTGCAAATGGATTTTCACCCGCTATGCGGAATCCACGTAGACAGAACATTTCCACAATTTAATAAAGAATGAAATATAAAGGATCATTCACCATGCATGTGGTAATCCACATATACAGTTTATTCCAACAGAATAATAAAGAATGGAATAACAGAAGAATTCACCATGCATGCGATAATCATGATGCATGTGTTATTCTCAGCGTAATAATAAAGAGTGGAACCAAGTCATGCGTAAACGCACAGATAGGATATTCCGACAGAATAATAAATAATGGAACCAGGTCATGCGAAAATGCACAGATAAGATATTCCGACAGAATAATAAAGAATGTAATAATAGAAGAATTTCACCATGTATACAGTACTTCGCATACAGTTTATTCCAACATAATAATAAAGAATGAAATAACAGAAGAATTTCACCATGTATTCGGTACTTCGCATATACAACTTATTCCAACAGAATAATAAGGAATGGAATAACAGAAGTTCTATTCATGAATACGAAAGAAATAATACCTATTACGAGTACAACAAATAATATCCCTTACTTTATAAAGAAGAGTACTTCGATGGGTAGGGCGGGGATATACTTGAAGAAAACTTGCACTACGCTCAAAGCTTCTTAAAACTCTAAAAAAATACCCTTAAGATTATAGAAAGAGAATTCTCTGAACTTCTGGTGTGATTTTCAATTCTAACTAAGCATCTTATTTATAGGAAAAATAAAAAGGATACTATGCAATAAAATATAATATATTCTATTTATAATATATATATATATATATATATATATATTATTTAAAATCTAATAAAATAAATAACTTTATAAAAGTATTTTGTTTTATATAAAAGATTTTACTATCTGAGGGTACATTATGCAAACACTATACATAATATAATATATTATATTCTAATTATTATCTAATAAAATAAATAACTTTATAAAAGTATTCTATTTTATATAAAAAACTTTTTTGTTTTATTACATTAATAATACTAATAAAACAAAATTTATATATATATATATATATAAAAACTTCCGTGACTTCATAAAAAGACACCTCAATATATTTAACAACATTTATCATTATTATTATAATTCACAATATTAATCAACCGTGTCGTTCCTCAGAAAGAGGGGCTTTCAATAAGGATTTCTCCTATGGCGCAATTAGGTGACCAAACCTCTCCTCGGGTGAACTTCTAGACATCGTTAATATTGCAAATAATAATATTAATAACTTCATCATCTCAATTATTGATTTAATAATATATAAAATATTGACAATAATTAAATCAAATAACGTGAGATACTATGCAACAATTACTGTAGCAATAATTGAACAAAACTAAGTGACTTCTCATGTAAGCATCAATAATTAATACCGTGTGCTACTATGCAACCATGCGTATTACTGTACTTTTAACACCGGGTGTTTCAACAGTTAATGGTAAAACTTTCGCCGTTATTTTCATAAAAATATTTTTGTCGTTTTCTCAATCCGATAATAATTCCGTTGTGGGGTCCACCATTGATTGTGTCGTCGTATGAATATTCCTTGTCAAACGAATATTCCCCGATTAAGAAGTTATTGGAATAATATTTAGGTTACCCCCACCAGCTGGTCCCGGATAACGACCCTGATTCTGTCCCTGCTGACAATTCTGCCACTACTAACGATTTTGACCATGCCAAGGTAGCTAAAGTCGACGATTACGCCCTGCCGAGGAGAGTCGCCGATAACCTGTTTTGATTCTCGCCACGCATCGCTTCTCACTTGCCACCACGGTTCTTATTCCACTGACCACCCTAATTCTTCCCATGTTTTCCTGAAGTTTGACCCTACTGGTCATCTCTGTCCCTCTTTCAATTCCCTTCCGGTTTAGAAGACCTAAAGTCCTATCACTCCATCTCAATATTCTTGGCCGCATTGGCCACTGCTGACACGTATACAAACTTGTTGTTAATAAGATACTGGTGATACCTATAATGAATCTGCCACTTGAACTTCTCCTTTGTTCACTGCAGTCCCGCAAGTTCGCAAAGCTCGCCAACTGGTGAACTCTCCACAAGATCCGTGATGGACTCATCATCTTTCTGTCGAATAGATAGATACTCTCTGGCATAGGCCTCTTTATCAGTAGCTGGAAAATACTGCTAATAAAAGACCTCACAAAACTCAGCCCAACAAAGTGTTTCAACATAGCCGTCACCCTTTGTTGTTTTCATCACTTTCCACCACCTTTGTGCATCCCCTTCTAGCTTGTGAACTTCAAGAAATACTCTCTGATTATCCGAGCACCCCAACACAACAAAGATCTTCTTTAGGTGAGCAATCCAATTCTCTGCATCAATTGGAGTCGGAGCTGAACTAAATGTATGTGGTTTCTGCTTCTAAAACCTTTCCAACCATACATACATTGGAACCACCGGCTGATCATAACCATTCACATTCCTTTCCTCAACATTTGCATGTTGACCATTATTTCTCGGATTCTCTTGTTCAGGAATTTCTGGCGGCTGTTACAAACAGATTTAATTAAATACATAATTATAAATTATACCCCACTTAGTTTTAAGGCCCAAATTAAATAATCATTTAATTATTATATTCTACATTAATTAAATACAATTTTTGACCCAACCAAAAGACAAAGTCCAATTAAATATTTTAAACACAATTTTAAATACTATTTATTATTATTATGAACCTGTTCAGATTGAGAAAGATTTATCGTATGTGGAAGTTCTAGTATAGGTAGTTGATCGAAAAGAACAAGTGTTGAGAAACAAGAATATATCGTTAGTTAAGGTGATATGGAAGAATCATGATATTGAAGAAGCTACGTGGGAGCTGGAAGATAAGATGCGAGAAGAATTTCCACATTTGTTTATATAATTATGTTTTTAATTTCGGGACGAAATTCTTATAAGGGGGAGTGAATGTAATAGTCCGAACCTAAATTAGGATTTATCAATAAATTGAGAATGTTAATTATAATTATAAATTATAAATTTATGTATGTTAATGTTACAACAATTAAAATAATATTTGGTAAGGTTTGATATGGGGAGTAGACCCTAAAAAGTAAATAAGAAAACCTTAATTAAGAATGTGGAAAGAAAAACTTAGGGTTAAATCAATAAACCCTAATCTTAAATATTAAACCATAATTACAAGATTAGTAACCCTAATCCTTAATTTGTCAAACCCTAATAACCATGTACATAAGTAATAAAAATTAAAGTATTTACATAAGTGAATTGACTAAATTATCTTCAAAGTTGATTGACAAATTACTAAAGTACCATTAGTATAGGGGAAATGACTAAAATGCCCTTTATCTTTCAAAATATGATGATAAGCTTAAATCTATGACTCACCACTTATAAGATTTGCAACATGTGTCTTAAAACAACCCCCACCATCAGTCTTTTAACACCTAAGACTGATCTGTGCCTTAGTTGTCAACAATCTAATGAAATTAGGTAAACTACCCATACTTGAATTTGCTATATATAGGTTATGTGTTGAGATAGCCAACCAACGATTTCATACTTGTAATACATCATATAATCATCCACAAACAACTCTTACACAGCTAGTACTCATATCACAAAGTCAGATTTCAAAAGTTGCTTGAAAAGGTAAGAACACTAACCCTAACCCTAGATCTTTGAAGCCATATTAAAAGTTATAATTTAGTGTTTATATTTGTGATATAACATGTTATTTAGTGATCTGGTTTGCCTAATCATGAATCCATAACGTTTAAGTACATAAAAATGAAGATTTTTGAATGCAGTCATGAACCCTAAAAATATTGTCTGCGACAAACAGAATGTCGTGCCTCTTAGATCTTAACATGTTAACTGTTTTAAATGTTAAATGTATGGTGAGTATACTATGACATGAGATGAGTAATATAGAAGTGAAATCAGAGCCAAAACATGTAAGGATCATAAGTTATTTAAGGTCAAAACCCGTTGATCATCCACGTAAAAAATTTTCTAGAAAACCCGTAATTTCAAGAACATGTCGACAAGATTTCTAATCATCTTAGATTGACGACAACTGTGGTAGTTATAAGATCCCTAATGATATCATTTCTGTAGACTGAAGGATGGACTACATGTCCATAACAACCAAATGACCATTACATCAACTGATTTAAAGTTATGATCGCTCAAAAGTATGAACTCAAATTGAAAACCGTAATTGCAGGTAACCCAGAAAGTTTTAAAGTTATGTCTGACCCGGTTTGACCAAACCTCAAATTCGATCCTCTGATGTTGTTATGAACTTTTAGAGGGCATGCTATTGTAATATGACATAAATATTAGATGTTTTATACAATGGAACCTTTACCCAATACATAGAATCCTTGTTATTAAGCCTTGAAATGGGAAGACTGACGTTGACCGAGTTTCTGGGTAACTCTCCAACTCAAGATCACGCTTTGATGCTAATTTTGACCAACCATAACCTTCTGTAATGATGAAACTAGACCATAAACATGTTATATACTTATAGTGCTACATCAATACTACCATGTTGAACCTTTTTCACAACCAAAAACAATTGTCAGTAGCAAATTAAAGTCGGCCAAACCTGTCACCAGCGCGTTGACTTTCGTGTTCTTCAGTTGATGAAGAACACCATTAGCGATAATTCTGTCATTAAAGAGGCCTTTAGCGATAATTAGCTGAAAAATATTGAAAATAATATTAATAAATAAGAATAAATACAAATTAATTATTATAAATTCATAATAAATTTTTAAAATACATTTTAAATTATAATAAATATTTTTATATATTTTGACATGAGATTTCATTAATATTGAATTTATTTAAATATTAATGATTATGAAATTATTTAATAATGCTAATAAATAAATTAGTAAAAATAGAAATAATTTATTTTAAATAATAATAAATTATTTTAAAATGAAACTAATGGTTTAAAACCATTATCAATATTAATAAATTATTTGAAAATTAATATTGATGATTTAAAAATCAATATGAGTAATTATTAATTATTTAAAAATAGTAATAATGATTTTAAAAATCATTTTTATTTAATAATATATTAAGAAAATTATTATTAATTATTGAGAAGTTATTTTAAGCTTCTAAAAATTATAATAAATAAAAACTAACTTATTTAAAGTAATATTTAAACTTTTAAGCAAAGTTTAATAGGAAAATAATTCGAAAAACTTTCTGAACAAGTTATAAAACACTGAATGGACTTCAAATACAGCCCAGACACTAATAGTTTGACTAGTTATCGGTTAAGATTATTTCTAATAATTGATATAAATCATATTTAGGTTGCATAGATGGCTTGAATAACCTAGGATAACGATTCTCCGAACAGGCAAGTTTTTTATATACATTTAATTTTGTATTAAATGTACTTATTATACTGATGTGATATGAAAGTCCCTTGTTTAAAAGGGTTATGGCTTATTGTTCAAGCGTAACCAAATCATATGAATTGTTATTTGCGTAAAATGTATTTGATTTGATATCAAACTATAAATTGTGGAAAAACAATGTTGTTTGGTGAAAATTTATATACTGACATTATTATGACCGACAGTCATATACTGACCGGGGTTTTATGACCGACATTTATAGCAATGACAGGGGGTTAATTAACAGGATAATATGTATACTCCTAGGATGTGTGGTTGAGCGAATCAACCCGGGTTTCTAAGTCTATATGATTGACAGTAACTCGTAATGTTCGGGGTTTGGCAGATAAATCTTAGTATATATATATATTTGGAAAAAATTTTGAACTATATGTTCATCTATTCAGTTATAGTGTGAGTATATGTTACACATTTCTAAAACCTGCTGAGCTTTTTAAAGCTCATCCCTTGCAAATATTATTTTCCTTTGCAGCTGTGACTGATATTCTGGGAAGTTCAACTGTGCATTCTTGTGGCTAGAAGAAGACTATAATAGTTTAAGTTATTTTTATTTCTGTAAGACTTAAATGTAATAATTATGAACTGGGTTTGTGTATTAAGTTTTTAGGTATATAAATTGTTTAGTTTTTATCTTTTGGGCTAAGAACTAGAAATCAAGTACAGTATTAATATGAACTATTTATCTGAATGAGGGTATTTGATGCCAAGTGAGTTCTATACGAACTGAGGTTGCACCCCTTGGTTCTAGGAACAACCTTGTCATTGGTACTGTGAATGTCAGATGAATAGGAATTATTGATATGAAAGAGATATATGTAAGATTATAAATCTATACATCTAAGTGATAGTGGTCATCATGATAATGATTCTGACGAGGGTTAATATATGATGAATACTATGAATCTTGGATTGATAGAAATTATTTTCATATAGAATATTTACGTGAGCACCAAATCTGCTACAGGAGTGTAGGGAGTTTGGGGGCGTCACAATTTGGTATCAAAGTCTTAGGTTAGAAACCTTAAGAAAGATTACCTTCGGCTATAACCTTGAAGAAATTAGAGTTGTAAAGGGGATAATAAGAAGATAAACTTATTAGAGGAAGTGAGGTAATATAAAATGAATTATAATATTTTTATGTGCTAATCCAAATAATAAATTATACTATAGGATGACAAAAGATAAGCAGTTGATAGTGTATGACACACCGATTGAAGCAGTACCATTACAAGCAATACATCCTAATCCAGACTTGCAGGAAGGAGTAGGATCGAGTGCGACAGTATCGGTTATAGAATCTTCGATAAACCAATCCGAGAATATTTTAGGCCAGGAAATTGATGACCTGGAAGAAAGAATTAGGAAATTGGAGGAAGAGTTGGAGATAAAAAAGAGAAAGTTAGCTGAGAAGAAGAAATGATCTATAGTATATTATATTTCCCAACATGTTAGGGAAAATATTTAGTGCGTAACTAGTGATAAATATAAATCACTATGTCAGTTATGTATTTGTTTGTTTAGCGTCTGTCTAATGATACTCTATAAATCATTAGTTATATATATGTAAAATAATATCTATGAAATACTAGTTTCTGTTTAATTAAAATGTGGATTATTCGAATGGTTCTTTATACCCAGTGTTTTTTTTTATTTTTAGTAAAATGTCACCACGAAGAAGACCTCAACGAGAAGTGACTGAGGCAGACATTGAGCAAAATCCCACACAAGCGCTAGCAAATATTCTATTAGGGGCTTTATAAGGAAGACAAACAAACCTGTTACCAGCCGCACCAAATACATCAAATGCTACTCAATTTAAAGACTTTAAGTTAGTAGGACCTCCAAAATTTAGAGGAACTGACAAACCCATCAAAGCTCAAGCTTGGATTACAGAGATGGAGAAAATGTTTAGAGTAACTAAGGTGAATATGGATCAAAAGACCGATTTTGCTACGTTTTTCTTGAAAGATGAAGTCAATCACTGGTGGGAGGCTAACAAAACTAGAGTTGGGGAAGGTGTTTTTTCATGGGACAGGTTTAAAGAAGTTTTCTTTGTGAATTATTTTCCTGGGTCAATGAAGGATCGTATGGAAGTTCAGTTTCTAGAGTTGAAGCAAGGAGAGATGACGGTGTCTCAATACACAGTAAAATTTAACGAGCTGGCTAGGTTTGCACTGCACCAGGTAGATACTGAAGCGAGAAAAAGTAGACGATTTGAAGAAGGGTTGAAACCTCTATAAGAAGTAAAATATCGGTATTTCAAGTGAAGACGTTTTTAGATATTCTTGAAAAAGCAACTATAGCTGAAAAGGAGGGAGAGGCTCTACAAAAGTTTCATAAGGAAAAAAGGAATAACACAGGGAAAGGGAACAATGGTGAGAACAATAACAACAAAAGAAGATGGGAGGTGGCATTTCCAAGTAATTCGGAGAAAGGAGGATGTAATTTTAAGGGGGGGAAATAGTAATACCAATCCAAAGAATGAACGGTGTCAAATTTGTGGCAAAGGTCACAAGGGAATTTGCTACTTCAGTGAAACAAAATGTTATACATATGGAGAGGATGGTCACTACTTAAATTTTTGTCCAAAGAAGAAGAGTAAGAATAACAATATTAAATGTTTCAACTGCGGAGCGGAGGGACATGTGGCTAAGTTTTTTCCAAAACCCAAAAAGGCTAATGTGGGAGGAATTCAAAACAACCCCGGACCAGCAGTAGCAGGAGTTGCTCAAAATCGCCCGAATGCACGAACATTCAACATGATGGTAAGGGATGCTATTGCAGCGCAAGATGTGGTAACAGGTATTCTTCCGATCGATCCTGAAAATGCTTATGTGTTATTTGACTCTGGCACTTCTTGTTCATTTGCATCTGTGAATTTTGCTAAGAAATTGAAAATACCATGTGAAGACCTGGACGTGCCATTTAATGTAGAAATTGCTAACAAGGAGATAATTCATGTTCACGTGATATATAAAAATAGTAGTGTAGAAATTCAAGGACACAAATTTCTGGTAAACCTTATTCCTATACAGTTGGGAGAGTTTGATGTGATTCTGGGAATGGACTGGTTGGTTAGTCATAAGGCCATAATTGATTGCATGCAAAACCAAGTAAATTTAGGAACATCTTCAAAGAAGAAAATAATATTTAAGGGAAGTTGTTCACCAAAACAAGTTCGTTGTTTAACAGTTATGCAGGCTAAGAGATTACTTAAAAAAGGTAGTACAGGTTACTTGGCCTATGTGATTGATTCACGTAAGGAAGGGGGAAAGTTAGATAAAATCCCTGTAGTAAATGAGTTTCCTGACGTATTTCCAAATGACCTACCCGGTCTTCCCCCTGACAGAGAAATTGAATTTGTGATTGACCTTGCACCTAGTATAACACCAGTCTCGAAGGCACCATATAGGATGGAACTAGTAGAATTGAAGGAATTATATGTTCAATTACAAGAACTCCTAGATAAGAAATACATACAACCTAGTGTTTCACCATGGGGAGCACATGTGTTGTTTGTAAAGAAGAAGGATGGGACTTATTGTGTATATATTATCGAGAATTAAATAAGTTGACCATAAAGAATAAGTATCCATTACCAAGAATTGACGACTTGTTTGATCAATTAAAAGGAGCTGAGTATTTTTCGAAGATTGACTTACGATCGGGGTATCATTAACTGAAAGTGAGGAAAGAAGATGTATCAAAGACAACATTTCAGACTCGATATGGACACTACGAATTTCTTGTGATGTCTTTTGGGTTAACGAATACACCAGAAGCTTTTATGGACTTGATGAATCGGGTGTTTAAGTCATGTCTGGATAAATTTGTGGTGGTTTTTATTGATGATATCTTGATATACTCGAAGACACGAGAGGAACATGCAGAACATTTGAGAAAGGTGTTAGAGATATTGCGGAAGGAACAACTCTATGCAAAATTTTTGAAATGTGAATTTCGATGTGAATTTTTGCTAGAGAAGGTTCAATTTCTAGGTCATGTGATTGATGAAAATGGGGTAGCAATAGATCCAGCAAAGATAGAAATAGTTATGAATTGGGATCAACCAACAACTCCAATCAAAGTATGAAGTTTTCTTGGTTTAGCAGGGTACTACCGACGTTTTATAAAAGATTTTTCAAAAATAGCAACCCTGTTAACCAATTTAACTCGAAAAATGGTGAAGTATGTGTGGACAGACAAATGTGAAGAGAGTTTTTAGGAGTTAAAGAACTTGTTAAGTAGTGCGCCAGTATTATCTTTACCCGATGACACTGGAGGTCTCGTTGTGTATAATAATGCTTCACATAGTGGATTAGGGTGTGTCTTGATGCAACATCGGAAGGTGATCGCTTATGCTTCGCGACAACACAAGGATTATGAGAAAAGATATCCTACTCATGATCTAGAGCTGGCCGCGGTGCTGTTTGCTTAATTTGAAGATTTGGCGACATTATTTGTATGGAGAAAAGTGTGAAATATACACAGATCATAAAAGTCTGAAGTATATTTTTACACAAAAGGAGTTAAATATGAGGTAGAGAAGACGGTTAAAGTTAATAAAAGATTTTGACTGCGAAATTCTATATCATCCTGGTAAAGCCAATGTGGTTGCAGATGTATTGAGCCGAAAGAATCAAGAAAAGTTGAATGTCATAACAAACAACGAGGTACTGATAAAAGAATTTGAGAGGCTTGAGATTGAAGCACGAGTTCCAGCTGACCTTAATCAAAAGTTATTCGTGATGGAAACTAACTCCACTTTGATAGATAGAATCAAAGAGCTACAAGACAAAGATGAAGTGTGTCAGAAGTGTAAAATAGAAATAACTCAAGACAAAAATGTCAAATTTTGAATAGATAGGATGGGATGTTGAGGTTTAAAGATAGAATTTGGGTTCCATCGGTACCATCACTAAAAGAGGAAATTCTCAAAGCAGCTCATAACTCTAAGTTTGTCGTACACCCAGGGAGTACTAAGATGTATAAAGACGTGAGTCAACACTTTTGGTGGTCGAACATGAAACAGGAGATAACGGAATGGGTAAGCAAGTGTCTCACATGCCAAAGGGTGAAAGCTGAGCATCAAAGACCAAGTGGATTGCTACAACCTCTACCGATTCCTGAGTTAAAGTGGGAGCACATCACCATGGATTTTGTGGTAGGACTTCCTCTCACACAAAAAGGACACAATGCCATTTGGGTAATAGTTTATCGTCTCACCAAATCAGCGCATTTCTTGCCTATTAAAATTTCTTATACTCTGGACCAATTAGATAAATTATATATAAATGAAATCATTTCTAGACACGGAGTCCCTATATCTATAGTATCAGATAGAGACCCACGGTTTACTTCAAATTTTTGGAGAAGTCTTCAAAACCACTTGGGAACCCAGTTGAGATTAATTACAGCCTATTATCCTCAAACAGATGGACAAAGCGAGAGAACCATTCAAACGTTAGAAGATATGTTGCGAGCTTGTATCATGGATTTCAAGGGAAGTTGGGAAGATCAATTGTCACTGGTAGAGTTTTCTTACAATAATAGTTATCATGCCAGCATAGGGATGCCACCATATGAAGCATTGTATGGTAGAAAGTGTAGAACACCCTGGTGCTGGTATAAAGTTGGGGAAAGAAAAATGCTAGGTCCTAAGATAGTTCAGCAAACTACTGAGAAGATTCGACTTATACGCCAAAGATTGCAAGCATCTCAAGAAAGACAGAAAAAGTACTCAGATCAACACAGACAGTTGTGAGAGTTTGACGTTGGGAGTCATGTATTCTTGAAGGTATCCTCGTGGAAGGGCAAGATTCATTTTGGAAAGAAAGGAAAATTAAGCCCAAGATTCATCGGACCCTTTCAAATTATACGAAGAATAGGTGAAGTAGCGTATGAGGTAGCATTACCCCCTGAGTTAGAACACGTCCATAATGTGTTTCATGTGTCAGTACTACGTCCATATAAATCAGATTACAAACATGTTATAAGCTATGAACTTATTCAGATTGAGAAAGATTTATCGTATGTGGAAGTTCTAAGTATAAATAGTTGATCGAAAAGAACAAGTGTTGAGAAACAAGATTATATCGTTAGTTAAGGTGATATGGAAGAATCATGATATTGAAGAAGCTACGTGGGAGCTGGAAGATAAGATGCGAGAAGAATTTCCACATTTGTTTATATAATTAAGTGTTTAATTTCGGGACAAAATTCTTATAAGGGGGAATGAATGTAATAGTCCGAACCTAAATTAGGATTTATCAATAAATTGAGAATGTTAATTATAATTATAAATTATAAATTTATGTATGTTAATATTACAACAATTAAAATAAGTTTTGGTAAAGTTTGATATAAGGGAGTAGATTAACAAAAAGTAAATAAGAAAACCTTAATTAAGAATGTGGAAAAAAAAACTTAGGGTTAAATCAATAAACCCTAAACTTAAATATTAAACCATAATTACAAGATTAGTAACCCTAATCCTTAATTTGTCAAACCCTAATAACCATGTACATAAGTAATAAAAATTAAAGTATTTACATATGTGAATTGACTAAATTATCTTCAAAGTTGATTGACAAATTACTAAAGTACCCTTAGTATAGGGGAAATGACTAAAATGCCCTTTATTTTTCAAAATATGATGATAAGATTAAATCTATGACTCACCACTTATAAGATTTGCAACATGTGTCTTAAACAACCCCCACCATCAGTCTTTTAACACCTAAGACTGATCCATGCCTTAGTTGTCAACAATCTAATGAAATTAGGTAAACTACCCATACTTAAATTTGCTATATATAGGTTATGTGTTGAGATAGCCAACCAACGATTTCATACTTGTATACATCATATAATCAGCCACAAACAACTCTTAAACAACTAGTACTTAGATCACAAAGTCAGATTTCAAAAGTTGCTTGAAAAGGTAAGAACACTAACCCTAACCCTAGATCTTTGAAGCCATATTAAAAGTTATAATTTAGTGTTTATATTTGTGATATAACATGTTATTTGGTGATCTGGGTTGCCTAATCATGAATCCATAACGTTTAAGTACATAAAAATGAAGATTTTTGAATGCAGTCATGAACCCTAAAAATATTGTCTGACAGCGTAATGTCAGGCCTCTTAGATCTTAACATGTTAACTGTTTTAAATGTTAAATGTATGGTGAGTATACTATGACATGAGCTGAGTAATATAGAAGTGAAATCAGAGCCAAAACATGTAAGGATCATAAGTTATTTAAGGTCAAAACCCGTTGATCATCCACAGAAAATTTTCTAGAAAACCTAGAATTTCAAGAACAGGTCTGACAAGATTTCTGTCATCTTAGATCTGACAACTGTGGAAGTTATAAGATCCCTAATGATATCATTTCTGTAGACTGAAGAATGGACTACATGTCCATAACAACCAAATGACCATTACATCAACAGATTTAAAGTTATCATCGCTCAAAAGTATGAACTCGAAATTGGAAACACAGAATTCTGGGTAACCCAGAAAGTTTTAAAGTTATGTCTGACAGCCAGTTTGACCAGCCTCAAATTCGATCCTCTGATGTTGTTATGAGCTTTTAGAGGGCATGCTATTGTAATATGACATAAATATTAGATGTTTTATACAATGAAACCTTTACCCAATACATAGAATCCTTGTTATTAAGCCTTGAAATGGGAAGACTGACGTTGATCGAGTTTCTGGGTAACCCAGAAACTCAAGATCATGCTTTGATGCTCATTTTGACCAACCATAACCTTTTGTAATGATGAAACTAGACCATAAACATGTTATATACTTATAGTGCTACATCAATACTACCATGTTGAACCTTTTTCACAACCAAAAACAATTATCAGTAGCAAATTAAAGTCAGCCAAACCTATGACTGATCCATGCCTTAGTTGTCAACAATCTAATGAAATTAGGTAAACTACCCATACTTGAATTTGCTACATATAGGTTATGTGTTGAGATAGCCAACCAACGATTTCATACTTGTAATAAATCATATAATCAGCCACAAAAAATTCTTAAATAGCTAGTACTCAGATCACAAAGTCAGATTTCAAAAGATGCTTGAAAAGGTAAGAACACTAACCCTAATGTAAAATCCCAAATTTTACGAATAAAGATTTAATTTTCTCGAAATATTTTTTTTTAATATTATGATGTGGATTTGAGATAATGTTATAATTGTGGGTAGTATTTATAAATTTTGCAAAGTATGTAAGTTGTTGTATTATATTCGATTGGTTGGGCAATATTCATTTTAGCAGGGAATATTCGTACAACGGCGCAATCATTGGTGGACCCCACAACAGAATTATTGTCAGATTGAGAAAACGACAAAAATATTTTTATGAAAATAACGGTGGAAGTTTTACCGTTAATACTGTTGAACTACTCGATAGTAAAAGTACAGTAATACGCGTGGTTGCATAGTAGCACACGGTATTGATTATTTATGCTTACGTGAGAAGTCACTCAGTTATACTCAATTATTGTTGCATCATATTTCTCATATTATTGATTCGATTATTGTCACAGTATCATCTGCATTATATGTTATATTATTAAATCAATAATTGAGACGACAAAGTTATTCATATTATTAAATTACAATATTTACAATGTCTAGAAGTTCTATCAAGGAGAGGTTTGGTCACCTAATTGCGGCATGATAGGAGAAATCCTTATTGAAAGCCCCTCTTTCCCGGGAACAACAACGGTTGTTAAATATTGTGAGTTATAATATTAATGATGAATAAGTTTGTGTTGATTAAAGATGAATTTGATAGTTCCATTGTGTTGGGATTATTTGTGTTAGTAGAAATCGACATCTATTCCGATGATAATTAATGTTTGGAGATTATATTGTTCAATCGGGTATTCGGGACACTTTTTGTGTCGGAGTACTATTCATGAGTTACTATTCACGAGTTACTATTCATGAGTTACTATTCATGAGTTACTATTCACGAGTTACTATTCACGAGTTACTATTCACCCGAACAATATATTTTTTTTCGGTCCAAATTATTTTTGGGTACAATATTATTCCATGAGGAGATGTGCTAATTTTTCAGACCGTGTGTTGAATTTATAATAGTAAATCAATATGGATCGCTAGTTTAAAGTTTTAATAGTAAATCAACATGGATCACTAGTTTAAAGTTTTAATAGTAAATCAATATAGATTGTTGGTATAAAGTTTTAATAGTGAATCAGTATGGACCGTTGCTTTAAGTTTTAATATGGACCGTCCGTTTAAAAGTAAATCAATCTGGACTGTTCATGAATTAGTTACTATTCAGTCCATTCTCCTATAAATAGAAGCTCATTCCTTCATTATTTCTTATTTAATTCCTTTGAAACTCTTAAGAGAGAAATTATAGAGAGAAAGAAGAAGAGAAGTCAGCTACCTTTCTATTCCAATATCCAGTTTCTTTTAAGGTAAGGGGTATTATTCTTTCGTATTCATGAAAAGAATTATTTCTTTCAATACTCGTAAGAGTTGTTATTCCATTCTTTATTATTATGTTGGAATAACCTGTTTATGCGAAATACTGCATACATGGTGAAATTCTTCTATTATTTCATTCTTTATCATTACGTTGGAATAACCTGTCTATGCGAAGTACCGCATGCATGGTGATTTCTGTTGTTATTCCATTCTTTATTATTATGTTGGAACATCACGCCGGTGCGTAATTTTTGCGAATTGGTTCCGTTATTTATTATTCGTTGGAATAACTTCTATCATGGAAACACCGCACGCATGGTGATTTCATTGTTATTCCATTCTTTATTATTCTCGTTGGAATATCATGTATATGCGTTTTACGCCGGACTGGTTCCGTCTTTATTATTCTCGTTGGAATATCTTGTCTGCATGCATTTTACTTGGGACCTAGTTTTCGTCTTTTTATTATTCTCGTTGGAATATCTTCATGCATGCGTTTTAAGCGGACACTGGTTCCATCTTTATTATTACATTGGAATATCATGTCTCATGCATTTTACGCCGGGACTGGTTTCATCTTTATTAATCTATTGGAATATCACGCTCATGCGTTTTACATGGGACCGGTTCCGTTATTTATTATTCATTGGAATAACCTACATGTGCGGTCTATCACATGCCTGGTGATTTCTTTTATTATTCCATTCTTTATTATACTCAGTTGGTTAAAGTTTTGACTTCTATACTCCATGAAATTAGTGGAATATCCTTGATATTTGCGCTTCATCCAAAGATTTTCATGGAAATATTCTTCTGAGCATTCTTGAATTTTACTCTACAAAAAAGTATTATGTTGACAATTTGGACGTTATTAGTTCCTGGATAAATTAATTCTTGAACTTGTTTTATTGAATTCTTATATCATTGTCACCATCCTCATGTTTATATTTTATTGAAAGTCATATGTGGCATGTAATGCATAGATGGACTTGGTATGATTATGACCAGGGATTATTCGGTATAATCATGACCGTAATGTTACAAATGATGTGGTAAAAGTCCTCATTGGCCCGTAGTGCATTGATGGATAGTTGTTGGCATGATCATGACCATTGATGAATACACGAATATCCTTGGCCCGTAGTGCATGGATAATTTGTGGTCGTGATACTAATGAATATCCTTGTCAGAAGTAGTCGGGGATGATATGGATTATTTATTGTCGAGTCTCGATGATAAAAGTGATGAAAAACTTTTTAAATCATAAAAGATAGTAGATTTTATTCCCAGGGCTCATCATCTATAGGTATCTAAGGTATCACCTCTCTAGCTGGACTGGATCGTCCTTCGTTAGACATCCTGACAACAAAATATTTTAAGTTTTACTTAACATTTTTCGATACTCGCGAGCACATAAGTTATTAACACATAGCACATAATGTCTTTTATTATTTAACTCCAATGGATACCTTAATCCATTCCTTAAAACTCGATAAGTGTTGAACATCTCTATGTTTTCTATTTCCTTAAAGGTTACTTCCTAAGGTTTCCCCACCTAAGGTTCATAACCTAAAGCTTTGACACCAACCTGTGACACCCCCAAATCCAGGTACTTCTTTCCCACAGGATTTGGTGCTCATTTATCAAAAACTATTACATCTAACTACCCATAATAAAGGATAAAGACATAATTAAAATAACTTAAACAATAATCTCTCCCTTTAAATGGTTACATCACATCTAAAGAAAACAATCCCAGATAATCAAACCTTAAAATTATTACATAAGTTTACAGAATACATCACATATTAAAATAAGTCTTTAACATAATTCATAAAAATAAAATTCTCAAAAGTCTTCATCATTTGGACATCTTGCCCTTGCCTTTGCTAGTCGACGGCTCATCAACTTTCTCCACTTTAGCTATAGTGTTAATCGCAAGAGTGAGCAAACAAATGCTCACTGATATAGAAAGTAGCAATGGTAATAACATGAGAGTGAACAACAAAAGCTGAACAATAAGGAACTTGTTCTACAAATCAAACTAGAAAACAAGTTCGAACTTTAATTATCTGAGGGTCTTAAGACCACGAACTATGTCCCCGGTACTTAGGTATTATTACCCAACCTTAACAATCATTTAGACTATACGGACCCTTCTTAACGTACTTAGGGGGATCAGCCCTTTGTACCATGTATTGTGCACAAACATCTAAACGTTACACGTACAAAATCCCCTATGTTAGGGTTGTTCGTCTCAGTTTGAATTTAGAATTTCTGCACTAAAGAAAGTTTAGTTTGGAACTAGCTTGTCAGTGTTTCTAGAATTTTAGAACACTATTCAATTTCTGTCAATAAAGGTTTAATACAAGAATGTACAACTGAACAAGGCTATCAAGGTTAAAGATCGGATAACAACAATATGTGATTGAATAAACATGATATACAAGAAAAATGTTATAACCATAAGTGTTAGAACAATCTCATTTGAATCGATGCATTAGAACAATATATGCTTTGGATAATAATTAGGTAAGTAAAACTCGCTCGTTATAAAGAATTAGGTTATAATAACTTGTACAGACAAACTCAAGATAGATTAGGCTTGCTCAATTACTTGAACAACAATAATATAAGAATGGAAACTTGCATTCAATATGAAAAGAATGAAGTTCAAAAACTTGCTCAAATGTAAAGAGTTAAGGTTTAGAAACTTGCTCAATATTAACAAGGTAGAGTTAGAAAACTTGCTCAATCGTAAGGAGATAAGGTTTAGAAACTTGTACAATTATAAAAGTAGGGTTAGAGAACTTGCCTTGATTATAAGCTACACAAATGAAAATAATCTTTAATTATCCTACATATATCATTGAAATCGCAACAACAATTAATCGCATGAATATTAACTTTAAGGTTTAAACCATCATTTAAGTCACAACCCTAACTTAGCACCTAACCATGTAGGTTAAATATACTTAAAGAATTTGAAATTACACATTGATCAACATAACTTAATCGATCAACTCTATCTTTCGAAAAAATCTCATTTGGTTTCATTTTATAACTTATTTAAATAATTATTTCAAATCTTTGCACTTTGCATTTCAACACATTAACAAATGTTATTATAGTTTATATCATGTTTTAACATTGTTAACATACACACTAAACTTACACAAGTCTGATATGCTCGACCAAAAACAAGCAGACCTCATTGTCTCGATTCAGGTGTGTGGCTATTCACGCCCACACTTAGGCTTGGGACCGAAGCAATTGCTATTTATTTTTATCTTGGCATCGCAAGCAATTGTGCCAAAGATGTTCAAACAGACGCAGAGATGGCATTGAACAGTAGCCGTTTTTAGCCCAACAAACACAAATTTCACCCATCAAACTGTGAAATTAGCACATCCAACTAATATAAAACTAACACATACATGTTTCCTCACATATTCATTAACTTAGAACAATTAAACATCAAATTAAACTATTTTCATTCCTTAAATTTCATGTTTTCTCATGAAAACTCCATTTTGACACCTTTAACGAATTTAATCACCACGAATTTGTTTTTCAATCAATTGACATAATTTAAACTGCATTTTTTTCATTTCTTAACATATTATCATAATCCATCAACAAGTTACAGATTACATCATATATTGAATAAGAAATTTGGTACTTTCTATGGCCATATTATAAGAACACAAACACTGTGATTTTCCTTTTCTTCCTCAACCCAATTTCTCATGAATTTAATAATTTAAACAACACTCAAATATGATAATTAACAGATTCTACAACATAACCTACATCCTACAATCAACGTTTGAACAACAACTCCGCGAAAATCAATTTACAGAGAACCTAAATAAAAACTACAACTTGGAAATTTAAGAATGAATTATACCTTAATCCTTGATTATTGAAGTAATTGTTATAGAATGGCTTCAATTCCTCTCCCTTCCACAGCAAAGCCCCCAATCCCCTAGTAACTCTCTATGTTTTTCCCCTTTCCACACAAACTCTCTGCTCTTCACTAACTATAGCCTTAGGATGAAAAATAAGATGCGTATAATAAACTGATATGACACGTTCTCTATCAGTTAGAAAATAACAAAAGTCGTCAGTTGAAAAAGCCATAGGCCACAAGGCCTTGTTTGGCTACCACAATAAACCCAAACTAGTTTATTATTATATTATTTATATTACATAGTTTTCATGTGTCACACCTTACTTCAATTAATTAAATAACATTGATTTTTAGCTTATAATAGTAATAAAATTCTTATTACCATTATACCTTATAATTAATAAATAATTTTATATATCTAATTTAATTAGACACGTCATTTTATTTAATTTATTTATTTCCATTAAATTAAATACTTTATTTAGCTTAATTATTTTTTTAAATATTAAGCAATTGATTTAATTTAATTATTTCTTAAATTAAATCCTTCAAATAAAATTATCACTACTAATTTAATTAACATCAATTAATTTAGCTACTAAATTAATTCATGACAATTCATCAAATATTTATTTTCCTCAATAAATGAATTATTTTAAATATTTATTTAATTTCATAAATATTTAAATTAAATTACAAATTTCTCGATCGTTACGGATCATGATCCATAAGTTGAAATTATAAGTTCGAATTAAGAATTTATGAAAATCTTTAATTCGATGTTCATGGGAAACATAAATGTCATTCAAGCACCATGTTTTGTTCAAATAGAAAGTTCAGATTCATGATATATAGTTAGGATATTCAAATCTTGAACTAAGGTGATAAAGTTAACTAAAATGGGAATTAAACCAATAAAGTTAGTTCTAATGTGACTAATTGGTATTGTGATCTTAATGATCTATGTAGGATATTTGAATAGCGTGAATTGTAAGTTTGTAGTGAACGCGCAAGGCAAGTTTTCTAACCTTTGCTACTTTATTATTCAGCAAGGTTTCTTAAATTGTTCAATGTTTATAATTATTAAATAAGCTTTCTAATTCTTTCTGAAAGCATTATTTCGATAAATGATGTTTATTCTATTATGAATCATTGTTATTTTATCATTATTAAAGTATCGTTGTTTAAGGTTATGTTGTTGTCAAACTCTTAAATGACTATTGAACCCTTTTTAATTCGACTGGTCCATAGTTGATGAACGTTCTACAGATCTAAAATTCTTTTGAAGCTAACTAAACTGCCTTTGGTACGGATCTTAATGTTAAAGCTGAGATGAACAACCCTAGAATAAGGGATTATGTTATCGAAAACTATAATTTTGAGCTACACAATAGCGATGATATGTTTGTGCACAATATATAATACAAACAGTTGATCACCTGGAATACGAGATGGATGGTCCATAGTGTCTTAACTGTTAAAGGTTACGGTTGAAATACTTGATAACCTGGGACATAGTTTATGGTCTTCTGACCCTCAGTATATACCTTTGATCTTGATACCTAAGCTTCGTTCAAAAGTCGATTGTTTAATTAAACTCAAAGTTCGTGACTTAAAGTTTACTGTTTCCAGTAAAAATACATTATTCAATTGTAGTTTATTCATTGTTCATTCATATACTATTACTATACATTGTTTTACTTGTGATCAAGTTTTTTTGGTCACTCTTGCATAAAACATTTCAAATATGGTCGAAAAGCCTGAGAAGTCGTCTACAAGCAAAGGAAAAGGAAAGATGCATAAGTAGATGGAGTTTAAATTAATTTTCAAATATGAAGCTTATATAATGAACTTATGGATGTTTATATTATTTTATTCTGCTGTTAAGTTATAATAGTTAAGGTTAGATGTCCTCGAATTTCGTTTGAATGTGTAACCCTTTAATGGGATTATTTTCTATAAAGGTTGTTATCCTTTATTATAGGTAGTTTAGATGTGATTGTGATGGATAGTGAGCACCAGATCTGTGGGATTGAAGTACCCAGATTTGGGGGTGTCACGGGCATTCAACAATAGGAAGATTTTTAGTAGATTATAAAAGGCAACAAGGTTTCAAAATGAAACGAAGATGAATATTGATCAAAAATCCTAAACTCTACAAAAAGAAAAAGAACGAACTCAATGATCCTGAACATCTAGTTCAAGCTGCTAAGTACTTGAGAAAAAAAGCTTAACGCCATCTTAGCAGCACCTCTTAATAAGAATCAAATATCAGATCATCAGAGGAATGAGAGTCCTTATCTTAGTGACTAAACATCCAAGTCTGATGGACTTAAAGATGTCTTAGTATCCTTTTCTTTGTGACTAAATATTCAAGTATGTGGGGCGTGAAGAGGGCAGAGTGTCTTTGTTTGTCTGACTAAATCTGTAGTAAAATTCCTACTTGTAAGACCCCAACTTTTTATGAATAAAGATTTAATTTTCTCTAAATATTATTTTGAATAATAAGGTGTGGATTTGATATAATATTATAGTTGTGGGTAATATTTATAAATTTTGCTAAGTAAGCAAGTTGTCATGAAATATTCATTTGGTCAGAGAATGTTCGTTTTATCAGGGAATATTCGTACGACGGCACAATCAATGATGGACCCCACAACGAAATTACTATCGGATTTAGAAAGCGACATAAATAACTTTTGTATAAAAATAGCGGTAAGACTTTTACCGTTAAACTATTGAAATACTCGGTGCTAAAAGTACAGTAATACGCGTGGTTGCACAAAGTAGCACACGGTATTGCACAGTATCTCTGATTATTGATGCTACGTAAGAAGTCACTCAATTTTATTCAATTATTGCAACAGTAGTTCATGCATAGTATCTCATATTATTGATTCAATTATTGTCAAGTATCATCTGCATAATATTTTATATTATTAAATCAATAATTGAGACGACACCGTTATTCATATTATTATTTGCATTATTAACAATGTCTAGAAATTTCTGTCGAGGAAATGGGTTAGGTTATCTAATTACGCGCCAATAAGGAGAAGTCCTTATCGGAAAGCCTCCTCTTACTAGGAATGATTTGGTTATTAATATTGTGAGTTATAATATTAATGATAAATAATTATTGAAAGATTAAAAATGTATTTATTGAATATAAGTGAATTGTGATAAATATTTATTCAATTTTTGATATAAATAAAGGGGTTTGTCATGAAGTATTTGTTGTAAATTTGGCTTATTACATGGACCCCCACTTACTTGTTTTTTAAAATCGTCAGTAGAAAGTTATTTCAGTTTTTGTTTTATTATTATTATAATAGTAATAAAACATAAAACTTTTTATATAAAACAGAATTTTTTTATATATAAAATAGAATACTTTTGATATTATATATAAATTTATTTGTTTTATTAGATTATAAATAGAATATATTATATTTTATATAAAGTTTTCGTTTTATCAGAATATTTTATTGCATAGTGATGCATAGTAAAATCAAATTTTTTTCGCCGATTATGCGCCCGTGAATTCTTCACTGTGCGTCCATGATTATTTTCCTAAATAGTATCCTACCATTCTCCTATAAATAGGATGCTTAGTTTAGAAATGAAAATCACACCAGAATCAGAGAATTCTTCTTCTATAATATTGAGCGTATTTCTTTTGAGTTTAAGAAAACTTTGAGTGTAGCAAATAGTGTAAGTTTTTTTCAAAATATTCCCGCTATACCAGTCAGAATTACTCTCCTTTTAAGGTAAGGGATATTATTTTCTTTCAATATTCGTAAGAAATATTTTTTTCTTCCACACTCTATAGTATATAAGTAATATTATTTTATTTCATATTCCTAAATCTACACTTATTTTGATAAGTATTGCTTCTATACCCCCTGAAATTAGTAGAATATCCTTAAATTTTGCGCTTCATCTAGTATCATTTCACAAAAATATTTTTCTGAACTTTCTTATTAAATTTATATTTTCATTCGGGGTACTATTCACGGGATACTATTCATATATACGGCACTATTTATACGGTACTATTCATACATACGCTACTATTCATATGGTACTATTCACAAAGTATTATTCACAGGGTACTATTCACGACAAAAATTAATTTCTTTTCTGTCCAAATTATTTTTGATACATGAATATCATTCTTGAATTTTACCCCACACATTAGTTATCATGTTGACAATTTGGACATTCTTAAACTCTAGATAAATTGAATTATAAATCTTTAATATTTATCCTTAATCTCACTTGATTGATTTCTTATATCATTGTCATCATCCTCATGCTTATATTGTGGTGAAAGTCATCTTTGGCCCGTAGTGCATAGATGGACTGTTGATTGGTATGATTATGACCAGGAATTATGTATCGGTATAATCATGACCTGTAATGCTACAAATGATGTGGTAAAAGTCCTCTTTGGCCCGTAGTGCATAGATGGACAGTTGTTTGGTATGATCATGACCACTGGTAATAATAACGAATATCCTTGGCCCGTAGTGTATGGATAATTCGTGGATGTGATACTAACAAATTTCTTTGGCCCGTAGTGCATGGATAATTCGGTGATGTGGATTATTTATTGAATTGTGTTGCAGAGATAAAATATTGATGATGAACTTTTAAATCATAGAAGATATTAGGCATCATGCTCTACTTAACTCTTCTAATGGATTACTTATTCCGCTACAGATGTTGATCTAAACTTGTTGTCTATTGTATTCTATCAATTTTTATATTGTTGAGGACTAAGGATAATTTATTCTATATTATCTTAGTCATAATATTCTTTAATGGGCTAGTTGAGCTCACCCTTTTCTTTCATTGTTCTCTTCAGAAAATGAGAATATAGTTGGGACTAGTCGGGGAATAGAGTGACAGTCCAAAATGGTTGATACAGTAGTCCTCACTATTCTATAAAAAAGTGTGAAAATAATTATAATAAGGACTTTATTTGAGTTTGGATATTGTCTACGAGACAATATTTGTATTAAAAATTAGCTATTGTGTTGTCATATTTTGCAAGATAGTTGTATAAATTAAGTTTGTATTTAAATTATGTACCATGTATTTAGCGACTCAGAATGGGTTGTGTATACCTATTTTGGGGGCGTCACACTACTCGTGGAATAGAAGAGTGGATTAGGAGTTATTCAATCTCTGAACCACTTAAAATTTATCTGTGTCTTTACTTTACTATTTTTATCTTCCATCTGCTTGCTTGTATTATTTATCTTGCAAAATTCAGAGCTGAGATTATTTTTCAATCTACAAAGGGTTTTTCAAAAGACATTCCGATGTGCTTAATAAATCTGATTAACAACTATTTGATAACATATATCTTATAAAAAATCAAAAGTTTTGAAAGCTATTTTCAACCCCCGTTCCAAATTTATAAGTGTCTTTATGAAATAACATAAACCATTCCATTGACCAAAATGTATCATTACGTCGAAAACATTCCTCTAAGTGGCATGTGATAGAATATTTTATTTCTTATGTGGCCTATACTATTTATGGGATTATTGGGCTTACATATTGTATTAATTTAATCATCTTATTTATGGATTTGGTAATTATGTGACCCATAAATATTATTACTTATATTAATTTGGTATAATGGGCCCTAGGGTTTCATAATCTTAATGGATGATTTTGACCCTTAGTTATTCTATAAATAAAACAGTTAGGGTTTGGTCCCAGTTGTCGTCTCAAGAACTTTATTCTCACCTATACATCCATCATAAGATTGAGAGAGGCAATTAAAGACCTTTATCCTTACGCGCAGCGGAATCCTGATGATACATATAAGATATCTTCTCTTAATTCATGTAAGTACTTAATATTATGATTATTAATTTTTATTTTTATTCTATGCAATAAAGACGTTCCGATATAATTTATTT